>JARJDR010007892.1:0-11162 GCA_030264135.1 Myllaena sp. GC000078 | reverse complement strand
TGCCTTGACAACGGTTCGTGATCTCCACGCGTTGCGAGGTGATTAATTTCATTTCGCCTCGCACTATCACCCTCCTCTCCAACCCCATCCCTCATCCAAAGATGGTACAATTAGACTTAAATGCGAGCGGAAAATGGAAAAGTATGCAGCGAAAAGGGTTGACAAATGGTCGTTGGTTCAACTATGCCGTTGGCGCATATTTGATGAAATTATAATAAGAGGATGGTACGTGTGATGGCGATTAACAAGAAGACAAGAAGTGCCGGACCCTTTACGGATCGTGCGTGCGTGCATGGCTGGGGCAAAGTTGGGCGAAACGAACGTGAGAGATAAGCGGCTCGTCGGCGGGGAGAGTGCAGTCAGCAGGAATCGAGGAGAATTTTATCATGCACGTCATTCAAACGGAACGCCAACTCGCACGGTGGCGTGAAGAAGAATATATTGTCAGCGTCACATCCAAGCGAGCGATTTCCATTTCGTGGCGGAAACCGGAAAATGTCACACACTGAATGCATATTGGATGTGTGTAAGTGTGGCGAAAGTTGACTTTTTCGGGCGACAAAGTGAATTGAATATTGCGAGAATGTTGGGCGTCGGCCGTGTAATTACACCTTCCATGGTGAGACAGACACAATGCACCACCCAACGATGATGTATTATTAAAGAGCCTACGCCGGCGGAGGATGCAACTAGGAGGATGCGCCCCATAATTGAACGTCTACGCCGCGAATCTAATCGATACACTGCTGAATCTACGATTGTACTGCCACGCTATCCAAGGCAAGTCATGAACAGAAAACTCTTTTTTTTTCTCGATTTTTCTCGGGTTGAAAAGTTATAATTAGGAATTTTAAAAATTCCACCAATTACAAAGTTAGTTAATTACATTGCATATGAACACGAACAGCATGCTCTCAGCATCCTCCCGGCCAATCCCGTTGTGATGATGAATTTAACGCTAATCGGATTTCGCAATTATTTAATATTCCCGCGCGCGCGCGAGCTGGTTAAAAATATAATATTCTCTCCACTCACATTGGGCTGTCGTTGGCAGCTGTACCAACTCTCGTACAAAGTATCATCGAATTTATTGATTACTCGTGCATTCCAAGCGCGTGGAATGCCCATGCAAGTGATGTAAATGTAATAAATAACCGAAATAAATTACAGCCGGGGCATATTAGGTAAACGTCGAGAGACAGAAATAAATCTAAAATGATACGCGCGTGATTTAATACTTTATATGCTTGCGAATTATTGATTCTGCATTTAGTTACTAAGTATTTTTATTATTTGTTGCATCTGCTACTTCCACTATCTATTTCAAGCAAAATCGTCGCCATCGCGCATCGTGCACATCCGCCTAGCCCTCATATGCACGTGGGGAAATAAATAGCGCCGGCGCGACGCGACGCCGACGGTAGAGGAGCATCCCTATAAATAGGCATTTGGTGCGCTTTATTTATAGCCACCCTTCTTCTCGCCCGATATTTCGCCCGCACCGCCCTTTGTGTCTTGTCGTCTGCGAATCGCACTGCTTCCTTTCGTGTAAACATTGCAAGAAACCCGAAAAGTCCGTATTTGACGTCCCCGTTACGATTTATATATGGTGAAGTGGGGTATTGACCAAAGTTTTCCAGCAATTGTTCATTATTTTTAAAAACTAAGGTGTAGAATGTAGCACTGATTTAGTACGAAGCTAACTAACGAGGTGCCTTTGATTTACAAGCAGATTTCTTCGTTTTTTATGCTTTGCAAAAGACGAATATACTCAAGTTAGACATGGCTGACGAACGTGTGCTCAAATTATTGGTTAAATCTTGATTTTTGAGCAAAATTTTGGTCAGTATGAAGAAAAATAATTATACTTTATGCACAAGAAAGAAATTCTGTTGAATACTTATGATATTTTCTAAGAAATCCATTGGTGCGATTATATCTCATATTTTGAAGTTGCCAGGAAAGATCGCAACATAATGCTAAGCCGTCGTCCGTACGAAATTATTGAAATATTTATAACTTTGAAATTAAATCACAGAATTTAATCGTGTAAAAAGCATTTTGTAAAAGACATTAGCAGAATTCAGATTTGGCATCGTAATGTGAAAATATAGCATTTAATTAGTTTTAACTGACCGCTAACAATCTTGCCCCATTCACGGGGCAAGTTTGCATCACCTGTCACGTCGTTTTAATCTGCAAATAAAAATACTCTATGCAATTTAAATTGTGATTGCTGTTAGTGTAAATTATAGAGAATTAACTGCACTTTACAACAATGCCAAGTTGGGGTAAATATTTGCAACATCATAAAAAATATATTATGTTAAAGTTGAACTTGGCAAAAACCGCTTCGATCGTACCTCACTTCACCTTATTACCGATTGATTTCTAGGAGAATTTCGTTATTATTCTAGGAGGAATTTGCAAACTTAGTAAGGTTCAGAGTTGGAGTTTCATCGATTGAAGGGAATTGATTTTAAGAAAGCATCCAGGCATCCAACGGGTTGGAATTCGAACGCGCGACATTCCAAAGAGCGGTCGCGCAGAAAAAAACGAAGAAGAGAAGAACGGATGGGAACCAGGCGCAAACGGCATTCGGCATTCGATATATAATGATCGATACAAATAAGACTAATAATAACAAGGAAGAATGCCTTCTCTTCTGCTTCTTCTTCTTCGACCGGTGATGGCGATGATTACCGATTCTGTTCGATGCCGAATTCAATTGTGCTTTCGTTACGCGATCTGCATGTGGGCGCCGATGCCCAATGCGGGAAACAAACAAATCATCGGCTGCGCAACCGATATCAGCGCGCGTTCACACTGTGCACGACGAATTTTTCGATTTCCTTCGCCTTCTTCGCTCGCAAACGCAAACGCACAATCAGCCCAAACAACCCAAAGAACCAAAGAGTTCCGCTGGTTTGCTGTTTGCATTCGACCTTTGCTTTGCTTTCAGAATTATAAGTATTGTATAATAATACGAAGTAAATAATAGATAGGATTGTATTTTTCGCCTCCTCCAATTATTTCCGATAATTGGAGGAAAAGTTATTAATTGAATCGCGGGCGTGGTGGAAGTTTGCTAATTAAGAGCGTCGGACCGCAACGCAGTGGAACAATTAATTGATGCTCGGGATATGCGCTGAGCGGCTGTCGAATCGTGCGAAACTTTTGGGCGGCGGCAACGGCAACGGCGACGGTTCGACCGCAATGCGAACGATTCGAACACTGTCGATCGAAAACGAAATATTTCGGTCGCGATTCGTTTTTTTTTTAGTTGCGCCGTGTGGCGGAATGCATGCGAACGGACCGTTCACACGATTACCAAACGGTAATACTTTTCTTCCTTCTTCGATCGTTTATAAACGTATATAAGTAAATGTTGGTGATTTGGTGATTTTTCCGTTCGAGGGAAAAATCACTTTGGAAATCATGCATCGCTGCTGGTGGAGGTTATATTCATTCATTTCGCATGGAGGGACTGCGAAAGATACGGCTGATATGGCTGATGATGGATGGAAATGAATTGATTTGCAGGGCAATCACGTGCGCTACATCAAAACGACCGCAACAACGAATAAACGATTCGAGCGGCCTTTTTGTGTTTCATCATTGCGCACTTGTTAGTTTTAGCTTTGTAGTAGCGCAGCGCAATGTGCAGTTGGAATAATTTAATAAATTTTGCATTAATTGAAAGGTAATTTAATGTATTATTTAGGAAAAGAACAAGTTTTGTGTTATTTTATAATAAATTTTCTAAAATCCAGTTTTGATCTAAAATGGATAAACGTGATATATTGTAATTGTTTAGGAATTAATTAAGAGTAGGTACAGTTGATGTAATTGTTTTCTTTGAACGTGAGTTTGAAGACAATTTTATCTATTATTAAAGAAAAATACAAGTAAGATGAAATACAAAATTGTTTTTACAGAATTTAACTCGGAACTGAAACATACGCAGAAAACGCCATTTTATAAGTTGTATAAGTTTGAAATTAATTATTGTATTTAATTTATAACTTTTTCTAATAATTTTTTCATTGGCGGAAAGCCCTTTTAATCCTCTATTAGGAAGTAAATAGAATTGTGACGAAAATCAAGTTATTCCTTGAAACCTTTGAACTAAAACAATACATGAAATGGAATTCGTATATGGAGATTGGGGAACTAAGTATAAGTACATACGATTGGTCTATCTTAAAACTTTTGATATACGTTAAAAGCTAATTTCATTATTTATCCAGAAAAATACTACTGAGCCGATATACTAATTAGTTTTTTCATAATTTAATTCTGAACTGAAACCTACCCAGAAATCGCCAATTTCAAGGTTAGATATATGTTTGAAATTAATTTCATACTTCAACAACAATTTTTTGACAACTTTTACACTGCTCAAAAGCGTTATTAATCCTCTATCAGGAAAAAAATATAACGGAGCCGATATGTTAAAGAATTTGTTCCAAATTTAGCTCTGAACTATAACATACCTAAAAAACGCCATTTTCAAAGTGAGCGTAAGTTTGAAATTAATTCTTGGCGTAAATATATACTATTTCTTCTTAATTTTCAAACTAGCCAAAAGCCTCTATAATCATCTATGAGGGAAAAATACAAGCGTACCGATATACAAAACAGTTTTTCCACAATTTAAGTCTGAACTGCAACATACCTAGAAAACGCTATTTTTCAAGTTAAATATATGTTCGAAATTAATTACCGGCTTCAATATATAACATTTATTAACAATTTTTACACTAGTCGCAAGCACTGTTAATCTTCTATTAGGAAAAACATAGAAATAAGAATTATTTATGGAGATTACCAAGTTATTTCTTGAAATTTTTGATCTAAAACAATACATGAAATGGAATTCGTATTGTCGTATCGTAGATTGGAGAATTAAATAAAAATACTTACGCTTGATTTATTTTAAATCTATTCGCTTATATTTAAAGCAAATTTCACTAGCTTTCTAGAAAAAATATAATCGAGCCGATATACCAAATATTTTTCTCAAAATTTAACGCAAAAGCGAAACATACCCAAAACACGCCATACTTTTAGTTACTATAAGTTTGAAATTAATTATTGGGTTCAATATAACAACAATTTTTCACACTTTTTACAATAATCGAAAGCTCTTTTAATCCTCTATAGGGAAAAAAATTAAAAATAACAATTATTTATGATAATAACTAAGTTATTCCATGAAATCATAAACACATGCAATTTAAATTGATGGAGCCATTCTTACAAGATATTTGTAAAATTTTACCACCAATCTGAAGACACAATCAACCAAGAAAATAAATACCACCGGTTGATATTGCATTTGATAATCGATTTACAGGGTAATCACGTGCGTGACATCAACCCACTGTGCAATAAACGATAAATTTCCAGCCGGCCAACCAGAGATTTGGTTTTCACCCGAAACGCAGATGAAATTGATCGATAACGATTGCGGTGTGATTCCGAGAAGGTGGCTGGCTACCTACTCAATATGCACCTCGCGGCAGGTGCCTCCCGCCCGATAAGCATCGATCAACAAATTGTCGCGTGTCTAACCAACAATATCATTCCTTGGAATCGATCGCAGATATTAAACCAAAGGCAATAAATAAATTCCCCTCTCTCCTTTTCACATTGATCGATGGGATCGACGGGATCGATGGTATTGAGCCGCAAGGCGGATATTTCCACATTTCTGAATACCCACGCCGCGCGCGGTTACGAATTTAATAAAGCCATAAAAACGAGGCACGCACGCACGCACGCAAAGCACCGCAGCGATACGATCGCGCGCCTCCTTGCTTCTTGCGCGCTGTGATTATGGCCGCGGCGGACTGCCGATCTTGATCATGCCATGCATATAAATACGCAAACTACGGCGACTGAACCGACGAGCGACGAATATGAGCATGAAGGCTCAAAGCGCGGAATATGAGTCAACCATATTACACTCCGAAGACAAAGCGGCACCGCACACCGACGACGACGACGACGACGACGACGACGAGGACTCCTTCGGCGGCGATCGCGCGCTATAAATATAATAATACGTATAAATATAGCATAACACCGTCAGCAGGACGATAAACAAAATCAAATCGGCCGACTGCATCTCTTCGTCCACTGGCGTCCGCATGCGCATGATGCTGAGTGCGTGTAAGTAGAAGTGGGGTGCGCTCGGGGAGTGTAGTGAGCGAGTTGGTTTGCGACGTGCAGTGGTATGCAGTGTGCGAGTATTTATTTTACAAATTTATGGATGGAGATGCGATCGGGCGCGATGCGAGCATGCGTGGCAGGCTCTCGCGCAATTATACATGTGATATATAGGCTAACCGCCGACGAGAATGCTACCTGAATATGATATTATCCTCCTTCTTCTTCTTCTTCAACCTCTTTATTGTTTTTTCCTTCTTTTTGTCGATATTTGCTCGATTTTAGGTACATAGTTACTCAAACTCTTCAAAAACAGTGGTGCCAACCTAAAAGAAAGCTTTGATGATAATCTACCCTACCTCAATATGGCTGACAAGTTGACAATTCTTCAACTTCTTCTTCTTCTTCTTCTTCTTCTTCTTCTTCTTCTTCTTCTTCTTGGTAGCTATGTACCAACGTAGGTAGGTGTTTGGGAAGACGAACAACGCATATATCAACTGCGCGCTTACTTTCTTCCCAAATCGAATTCGTACATGTAGTTTGGAGAATTAAATAAAAGTATTTGTGATTGATGTATCTTAAATCTTTTGACTAGAACTACAAGCAAATTTTATGAGTTATCAAGAAAAAATTAAACTGAGCCAATATAAAGATTAGTTTTTTCACAATTTAAGTGTGAACTGAAACATACGCAGAAAACGCAATTTTCCAAGTTAGATATCTGTTTGAAATTAATTGCCGGCCTCAATGTATGACATTTTTAACAACTTTTATACTAATCGAAAGCCCTTTTAATCCTCTATCAGAAAAAAAAAATTGAAGTAAGAATTATTTATGATGATAACAAAGTTATTTCTTGAAATCTTTAAACTAAAACTATTCATAAAATGGAATTCGGATATGTAGTTTGGAAAATTAAATAAAAGTACTTGCGATTGATGTATCCTAAATCTTTTGACTAGAACTACAAGCAAATTTTATGAGTTATCAAGAAAAAATTAAACTGAGCCAATATACAGATTAGTTTTTTAACAATTTAAGTGTGAACTGAAACATCCGCAGAAAACGCCATTTTCCAAGTTAGATATCTGTTTGAAATTAATTAGCGGCTTCAATATTTAACTTTTTTTGACAACTTTCATAATAGTCGAAAGCCCTTTTAATCCTCTATCAGAAAAAAATAGAAATACTAATGATTTTTGATGATAACAAAGTTATTCCTTGAAATCTTGAAACTAAAACTATACATAAAATAGAAATCGTATAGGTAGTTTGGAGAATTAAATAAAAGTACTTACAATTGATGCATTTCAAATCTTTTGACTTACATTATAAGCTACTTTCATGAGTTATGAAGAAAAATTACAAGTGAGCCAATATATAGAATAGTTTCTTCTCAATTTTACTCTGAACTAAAACATGCGCAGAAAACGCCATTTTCCAAGTTAGATATGGGTTTGAAATTAATTACCGGTCTCAATATATACAAATTTTAACAACTTTGACACTAATCAAAAGCCGTTTTAATTCTTTATGGGGAAAAAAATATAAATACGAATTATTTATGATAATAACTAAGTTATTCCTTGAAAACTTTGAACTAAAACTATACATAAATAGAATTCGTATATGTAGATTGGAGAATTAAATAAAAATACTTACGATTGTTTTATTTTAAATCTTTTGTCTTAGGTTAACAGCAAATTTCACTAACTATCTAGAAAAAATATAATTATGCCGATACACCAAATATTTTTTTCTAAATTTTGCTGAAACCGAAACATACCTAAAACACGCCATTTCTAACTTACAATTAGTTAATATAAGTATGAAATTAATTATTGGGTTCAATATAAAACATTTTTAACACTCCTATGCTCTTCTCCTTCTTCTTCTTCATCTTATTCTGTATTCGTTCTTGTTTTTGTCGATATTTGCTTGATTTTATTTACTCAAACATTTTAAAAACAGTGGTGCCAACCTAAAATTTTTGAGCTTTGGTGATGATCTACCTCAATATGGCTGCCAAGTTGACAATTCTCCTTATTCTTCTTCTTCTTGGTAGCTACTCTTATGTAGTTGGTAGGTAGGTGTTGGTAGGAAGACGGACAACGCATATATCACCTGCTTGCTTACCAAATGCAAGCCAAGCCAAAGAAGAAGAAGAAGAAGAAGAAACAGGATCCGATGCGGATTATATTTCATTATATCACTTATGCATCCATATATCATGAGCGCGAGATGCGCGAGATGCACACGCGGGGTCTGGGCATTGATTTTATTCACACACACAAACGCACAAAACACCGCGAAGAGATGCAAGAGCAAGGAGAGAGTATAATGACCCCTTTGGGACACACAAGCAAGCAGCATCAGCCTCTCATCGCGCTGCGCTCGCCCCCGTCCTCTCTGACTTCTCGCGTTGCGGTGTGGTGCGATGCGGCTTCTTGTCCGCTTCAACCCCAACCCTTTCCTTACTTCTTCTTAGTCCATAGTCTTAGCCTCAGTCGGAGGAGCCTTCGATTTGATTTATGTTCGACGGCCGTGTATCGTTTAATCAAACAAGGCATTAAATTCAAGCCCCCAACCACCCAATCCCACCCCCGAGGGTTGGACCTGGAGTTGGAGTCGATGGTTGTGTGTGTCATGCGCAGAAATCGGAGGAATTAAATTCAAATTCAACATTACGCATTACGCATTAAGAGAAAAGTCGACAGATGACAAAAAAACGAGCGGCATAATTATATTGCGCCAAGGAAAACAAAGCAAGGAAAGCAAGGAAGGCAAGGAAAGCAAGAAGGATACCAAGGAAGAAAGGAAGAAGAGGAGAAGGGAATGTGTCCAATTATAATCGAATCAATGCTGTTGACATACAATTATAGGAATAGGAATTGTCGCTGTTGTTTTTTTAATTGGATCCCGAACGCAATCCTGGATGAGTCCTTGGAGGCAAGAAGAATACTCCTATCGAAAGTTAGTATTAGTAGTATAATATTTCGATGGGTGCGGGTGGTAATCATAAAACATTTGCATATTATTAGGTCGTGTGTGCGTGATTTGATTAAAACTTTCGTCCGCGATCCCTTCCTTCATCCACCATCTCTTCGAATGTTTGATAACAAGGTGTATTCGACGGGAGCGACGGGAACTTTCAAGCCAGCCCCGGAAGAAGACGACAAGCAAGTGGAGGAAGAAGAGGAAGATGAAGAAGAAGGGAGATTGAAGTTTTGAGCGACGTATTAGTCGAAAATCACGCTGGCGAACGCGCGACGGCGACGCGATAAAGAACCAAGCAACCAAGACGCGCCGGCATGTATAACTTATAAGTAATTACAATCAATCAAGATTGCCGCCTTCGCCTTACTGCTGCTGCTGGGCTGGATGGATAAGAGATGGAAAGTGTGAGCAGCCTTGTTTTCTTATATCAATCAATTCCAAGCCGCGCACGCACGCAGGCAGAGTCTGCTGGCGAAAGGGTGAAAACTTCAAACTTATCGAAGACTAATAAGGATTTTCCCCGGGCTGACGAGGGATGGATGGACGGCGCCAAAAATTAATTAATTAATTACATGTTATCCACGCTGACGCCCCTCCCCCGAGGAAAGTTTCCTCCAGGATAAATCATGCGTGAAACGCTCTAATCGTAATCAATACGATTGATTTTACCACTTGTTTCTTTTGCATTTGTCATTTTGCATTCTATAATAAACAAAGAATGAAAGGATGGAGAAGAAGAAGAAGATTTTTAATAGGAGAAATTCCCACAGCCGTTTAATATCGCACGCCTAATCAATTAATGACACTTGGCTGAATTTAATGCGCATGGCGGATATTAAAAGGGTAGTGCGCCTGCACATTATTGTGTAGCAAAGCATAAAATCCGCGAGTGCGGCCGTGGCGCGGTGGTTAGAGCAGCGTGTACTGCGTGCGCTCTTTTTTGTCTGCCGCGTTTTGCACGATGCGCACACATCAATTTTCCAGCGAATCAAACCAGAAACGGTTGGCCGTTCGTGCAGAGGAGAGGCGACTCCTCGCGAGAGATATTAAAATCGTCATTTTACACGCGCCAACACTGGAACGTAGTGTTTGTTGCGCGCTGGATGCTTTGTTTTAGACTACCTAATAGCAGTCAAAGTCAAAGATTCAACCACATACCTTTTAGTACTTCATCATACCTGTTTCAAGAATAAAAATTAATTATTGTTACTTTCTGATGAGACACTCAGGGGTTTCTGCTACTGATTAATAGAGAATTTAATTGGGAACAAAAAAAAAATATTCAAGTTAATGAATTTCTAGTATTGACCCAAATAAGAAGACAGGATTGAAACGATGCACGATGAAAATGAGTTGAAGAAGTTGTCGTTTTGAAATTCTGTAACTACACTTAAAAAAGGAATAGTGATGCATTTTAACTACTGGTATAAAGCAAATTTAATGTAGTTTTAGGAAAAAATTACAAGTTGATTGGAAATTTAGTGATTGAAAAATAGTATGAGTATTTCTGGAGCGATGTATGTGTATTTAAAAACGAGTCGTAGGAAAAATGAAATATTAAGTTAATTATTGTTACTTTCCCGATGAGAGAATTACGTGTTTCTTATATTGATTGATAGAGAATTTAATTGGGGAAAAAGAAGAAATAATCAGGTTAATGAATTTCAAGTATTGACCAAAATAAGAAGACAGCATTGAAACGATACACGATGCAAGTGAGTTGAAGAAGTTGTGGTTTTTGAAATTCGGTAACTACGCTTAGAAAAGTAATCGTGATGTATTTTAATGACAGGTATAAAGCAAATTTAATATAGTTTTAGGATAAAATTACAAGTTGATTGGAAATTTAGTGATTGAAAAATAGTATGAGTATTTCTGGAGCGATGCATGTGTATTTAAAAACGAGTCGTAGGAAAGATGAAATATTAAGTTAATTATTGTTACTTTTCGATAAAAGAATTACGTGTTTCTGCTATTGATTGATAGAAAAT
>JARJDR010007886.1:0-11151 GCA_030264135.1 Myllaena sp. GC000078 | reverse complement strand
TCGCCGGCCCGGCACGGCGTCGGAGTCCTTCTACAGGATCTCCGTATTGGCCCCCGTGGACGATTCGGAGGATGGCGCCAAGCGTGTGGTTGCAATGACTATTAATCACATTCTTGTTTGCACTTTGCAATTCTAATCTAAAAATTCAATCCCAGACATCCCAGATCAATCAACAGAAGGCAGGGAAGAAAATGCGGTGACGATACTCCCGATACTCCCTAGCACTGTCACCTGCAGCGCTGGCGTAGCATCAGGCATACCAACCTAAATCTAGTTACGTAAGTGGTGCCAACGTTATGCAAAACGACATAACTACATTTAGTTATGTAATTTGTCGTGACGTTGGCAGCACTTACGTAACTAGATTTAGGTTGGTATGCCTGGTACGACGACAGCGCTACGGGCGACGCCGTACAGAACTATCGGCGTCGCCTGAATGCATTTGCTTCATTGAGGTCTATAATAATTTTATTATAGACCTCAATGATTTGCTTTCCTTTTCTTATAATGGTCTTTTCAGACTTACCACAACTTGCCACAACTGTCCAGGGCATTGTCCAGGGGAGTTCTGCATGTTGGCTGAAGATGCTGCAAAATTACAAAATGTTTTAAAAAAATCCAAATTTTCAAAGACAAATTGTGGCGAAACTATTTAACTTCCGTATGTGAAATACACCTCATTGGAAAGCCAAAGAGCTGCGCTGAGCTGCGCTTTCCAATGCCGGTGAGTACGCGTCGCAAGACGACTGCTTGCTTGCTAATTAAACAGCGGAGTGCCGATCGAACGCGTAAGAAAGAGACAGACTCACTAAACAGCTGTGTTCGCCGCTTCCGACGAACGACGTACTCTGTCGCGCACCTTGGCTGCACTGCCCCTGCTGCCGCCACAAAACACTGTGTCTGTGGCTGCCGCTGCCTCCGTTCATCCCGTTCATCCGTTCACCACTGTCGCTGAAGCTCCGTGATCAATTCATAAGGAAAAAGAAGTTGAATAAGCACATTAAAGGTATTATAAATTTCACTAGAATATGCCGAATAATATTAACAAAAGCGCATACTTCCCAATTCCATTCTGAATGGCTGATTATCGTCTACGCGAGAACTCTTTCCATTACATAAGATAACCTCTTATAAAATTAATGATTACGTTTCTCTCTGCAGATGCTTTCCAATCAAATTTTGCAGGAGTTGAAGAGGCATGCACGCCAAGCCGCTTGTGCGCGCAATATCGGCATACTGGCACCGGTGATGCAGAAAGCCTCGGACCCTATTCAGCAATTGTTTGTAGACAAGCTGAAGGAGTACAGATCAAAGGCTGGATCGTAAGCATTTCCTATGAAATGGTAATCACTTAATCACTAATAATACCTCAATTTAGTGGCTACAAACTCTTTGAACCAAGTGCAGAAATCCAGAAAGAATTGAAGGGAGAGTTGGAAAAGGTCACCAGGCAGTATGGTGGAGATGCTGGAGTGGACATGACTAAATTCCCAACTTTCAAGTTTACAGACCCAAAGATTGATCCTATCCACATGGATAAAAAGGAATAAACAATTGCTGTTAAATTAGATAATAAACATCATATAGAACCCATAGGAATAAATTAATAAAAGAGTAATATGCATTATTCCACAAATATCTCGAATTAGTAGAATACCACAGGAACTAGACATATAACATTAAATCGCCAATTGTCTCTTGTAAGGCAGGCATGTTAAAGGTCTCAGATAAATGAGAGAACTTGTTCAATAGATTCATGAGCTCCTCCTTGGACATAACACACCGAAATTCGCCCGCGCAATTGCAGTGTTTGATTAGGTTTTCGAGTTTAATTTGAATGCATTTTTTGCACTGCAAGTCCTGCAGATTATACGCTAAAAACTTACGGCTCACCGTTTCCAAGAGCAAACTCTCAATCTCGTGATTATCGTAGGGCGCATTGCAGATCGGACAGAGCCAAGCATGCTCCGAACGGTGCGGATCGCGACCAAGATCGATATCGCGACAATGATTGCACGTCTTGCAAATCAATTGCGGTATAATGTAGGAGATGGTCTTGTCCTGCCATATCGTGAGGTCGGAGAATTCGCCGACGCCAATAAGGCGCAGAAGATTCGCTTTCAGATGATCGACTTCATCGCGGATCGCCGGGTCCAGCTGCAGCACGTGGCAGATGGAATTCACAAAGTTCAGCGCTGGCATACCACCGTTTCCATCATTCGGTAAACGTTGGTTGATTTTTTCGACGATCCTAACAGAGAAACACGCACATATAGCTTACGAGTTAGTTTGGTGGATTATAAATAAACTCACGGGAAGAGATTCTGCGATATTTCACAGTTAATCAAGTTCTTTGCAAATTCAGCGACGTCCTCGTGGCCAGCTAATCCTATGTGCGGTTGGCTCATTGGTATAATAACGGTGGTATCGCCTTGCGATTCCTTCAGCTGGATGTGGATTGCGTTGATGTAACCGGCGATGATTGTATTGAAACTGTTTCGACAGCCAAATTCCTCCGGCAATTGTTCGGCAATGTTCCAATTCATCACCACAAGAGGCTATAACAAATGTGTGATAATAATATTGAAAACAAATACATAATAAAATTGTTAAACATACTTCATCATTGTTGCTTTCTAGTGCTTCGTCGTTATCACGATCGACAAGATCATCGTTTTCCTCTCCTTGCTTATTCTCCTCTTCTAAATCTTGTGGCAACTTGCCTTGGATGCCAGCGTAGTTCGCAATGTCCAACCACACCAACTGCTCCCAACATTGGCGATAAGTAATCTCCAATGAATGAAATAACTCCTTATTCCGTATAGACGCGACCACAAACTCGATATTTGCAACGGCGTTCTCCAAGTCCTTCTTCTTTGAACACAGCAGTATTTTATTGAAGTTCGCATACACCACTGTGCAGCCAAGCCGTTTGAATTCCGCTACCAATTGCACGAATAGTTTCTTCATTAGATTCTGTAGCGTGCGTAGCAGCGCCGGATCAAAGAGGAGCGCCTTGGGCGAGCGAAGCCAACGGTAGAAATGCACGACCTGGAAGTCGGCGAAGACGTTCCGATACATCGAAATATCTCGCATCCAAGCCGTCGCCATCGAGCGCAGTATTTTGAACGCCTCCGCGCAGCGCGCCGTCTCATCGTAGACGGTTGATCCGCCGGTGTTGCCGCTCACCATCTCGTCCAGCGACTTGGTAGCTGCGCCGTCGAATGCCGTCGCCGCGGTGGTACCTTCAATATCAGTAACATGATGCGACTGCAGCAGCGTGTTGATCGCCAGACTGTCGATATCCAGTTCCACGCAGGTGCTCGAATACCAGCCGGCATTGTTGCACACCTCGCTGGAGCCCTCCTGGCTTTCGGCGAGCAGGCGCGCGTTGTTCTCCTGACTGCCGCCCAGATCAGGCTTGTCCAGCGGCGAGCACCACAGCACGTGATTCTGCTTCGCCAAGTGGCGAGCGTAGAATAGATCGGCGCCGAACAGTGCCGGATCGGCGGGCATGTTGCCAATGGGCACGTGAAAGTACCGACACTGCTCAATCATCAACTCCAAAATGCGCTCCGAATTGAGGAAGTGGCGAACCAACGCGCGAGCGCCCACCTTTTGCCATTCGAGATTATTATACAGATCCTCAATGTCCTGCACGTGAATTTGCGTGACGGGGAAGTCGTTTAAAATAGGGATATGTGCTTCGAGCGTGTGGCGTTCATCCATGCTCTGAATCGCCAGCAATGTTGGTCCTTTCTTCTCGTCCTTGTACGCCTGCAAGAATCGCTGAATGAGCTTGTAGACTTGCTGCACGTCGCTCTCCATGCGCACTTCGAAACTAATGCCTTCTGGCGGTATCAGATCTTCGTCGGGATTGCGCTCCACTTTGACGATTCGCTCGGCCAGATAAAGATTATTCATGTTCGGCATCAAGTTGGTGCGCACGCTATCGACAACCACCACCAGCGCGCGTTTAACGGGCGTTAAAACAATGCCAAACATTTGTCGTGCGCCAACATTCGCGTTATGCTGATACATATAAATATGTCGTACAGAATCGCGTGGAAGATACGGTTGGCGTGCAACGCTGCCCATCTCCAATTGATCCAGTTCGAAAGTATCGGTGGTGTTGTTCACGCCCCGCGAAACATTGCACACGCAACCGATCGTCATCAATGCGCGGAATAACGGCGGCATTTGCGTTTCGTACACGCCCTCCACATCCGGATCCGTTTGATCCACGTAGATCTTCTTGCCGTGCTCCTGGAACAGATCCTCGGGCACCTTGTACTGATACAAATTGTACGTGGGCCGCGATCGCGGCAGCGTACGATTGCACTTCTTGAAAAGTGCCCCCTCGTCGACGCTCTTCGGCGTCTTGAGGTTCGCATAGAACATGCGCGGCACGATCAGTTTGATCATGTGCAATTCGCTCTGCACCAGCGCCCAAAGTCGATACTCGCCCGCGTTACTCGTCGCCGAGCACTGCAGCACTTGCCAACTGTTCACCATGAGGCTGCGCTGCGCCTTCTGCAGGAAGCCGCCGAGTGTACCCGGCTGGCCGGTGCGCACCACCGCCGCCATGCTCGTTTTGTTGCGTTTGCGCGCGTTCGATTCGCCTTGATTGCGTTGCAGCGTTTGGTATCGCCATTTGCGCTGGTGAAAAGCCAGCCACGCTTTGCGCTCCTCGAGCGTGCTGCCATACGCAGGCGGATTGCCCAACACCTCCTTCCAGCTCTTGCTCAAATCTTCGTCTTCGAATTCGTTGTCGGATCGCTTGCGCTTCGACACGGTTGCGGTCGTCGGTAGGGTGGCGTGCGTTTGCCGCGGTCTGGCAATGTCTTCGATGTCGTCCGAACGCGGCGGTGCTGCTGGAAACATATCATTGATGCGACGCTGCTTAAATTTGTCGTTTTTCTCCAGCATCTTCTTATGTAACCAGTCGGGATGGCGGACACGTGGTACAGGATTAGCAATGCCTTGCATCGTGGCTGGAATCGTAATGATCTTCTGTATGGCACCACCAAGGCGCTCGATGTAATAGCCCCAATCCAGAATATCGCGGATTTCGATCGTGTCCAACGTGGGGTCTTTCAACCATCTGCGTAGGTAATGCTTTTTAGACGCTTCGTCCGCTTGAAAAATGCGTAATGGAATCGCGCGTTCGGTAACTGGCGCGCCATCCGGTTTGCGCGAGATGATGTATTTGCACGCCAGACCGGCATCTTTCACCATCTGATCGCCGAGGAATTCAGCGAGCCGCTTGGCGGTGCTAATCGACGTGCTCTTCTGCGTGCCGTAATCCTCCAACTTGCGCGACATTGATCTGTTTTCGGAGATCAACTCGAACAATTCCGAATCGGGCACCGTGCGTCCGTGCGAATACAACACATCCAACCAATAATCGGCAACTTGGGCGACGGCTGCGTAGCATGTCTCCAACGTTGTACCCTTGAGGAAGGCATTGAAGACGGACGATTGGAAGTTCTTAATCAATTGTAATTCGCCACGACGTTTGATTTCAAAGCTATGCAAAAATTCTATTAGTTGCGCGAAAAAAAAAGAAATAATTTTATACCCTTTCAATTCTGCGATGGTGCCATCGAAATTAAAGACCGCATAACGTTTCTTTAACTTTTTGCCCTCTTCTTTCGATGCTGGCAACACCATTGCTTTGTAGGGGCCGTCGACTTCAAAGAAAATCGTGTTCTCCGAGCGCACCTCATATTCCAATGTTTCGGGATTCACCAATTCATGATATTGGTCATTGGAAAAGAGATCCTTCACCATGAAGTTTAAAACCGTATTCGGATACGACACGATCAGTTTGGGCTTCTTGGGGTTTTTAGTGAGGACGGTGACGTTTTCCGGAAACGAGGAGGGTAGTATGCACCAAATTCCGTCCGTGTCCAACTCGAGCGGTCGGCCAACTTTCTCAATAATTTCACGCGCACGCATGATGATGTGGGCTCCGGTGTAGCACACAATTCCAGCCATTTCCATACTATGCCAACGAGCTCTAAACAAAATCCGCAAATTAAAACAATAACAGGTAATAGAATTTCAAACGTACCCTCGTCGCATGACATATCCGTAAAATGAATTCAAAATACACTTGTGAGCAAGTTGCAGCGAATCGTAGAGTATTTCCTTGTTCTTTGCAGACTTTATTTCAGATGCGTCACCGGATTTGATCGCCTCGGCGACATTCTGTTTCGCCTTCTTGTTCAACCCCTTATATTCATAGCGGCGGTCACGGAAAGCGCGCACCGTGTCGACGTAGAACGAGTTCTCGCGCTGGCAGATCGTTGTCGTGCGCTCCTCAACGCGTGTGAGCTTCGTCTTCTTGTACGCCTTGCGGCAGTACACCTGCAGCCGCTGCTTCTCCATTTCGGCCTGGTCCGCCTTGGGCAGTTGATGGAAGGCGCGCTGTGCGCCGCCCGGAAATTGCGGCGGAAACTTCTCCGTTTCCAGCTGCTGTTGGATGCGATGGTATTCATTGCGCGACGCCGGCATGTATTCGCCGCGCCACATCCACTCCATGTTGCGTTGGCACTTAGCGTTGCGCTTGTTGTAATCGCACGACGCGCAAATTGACTCGTTGACCATCGCGCACGGCTGCAGGCGATTCGTGAGAATGATATTCGGATACATAGCGCCGACATCCAAATGGTAAATCAACGGCTTCTCTGAGCGCATTGGATGCGCCTTCAGGTTCAACAATTTCTCGGTGATCAATTGCGTGACTTCATCAAGATTCGTCACGTCCTCCAGTGGGATACCCTCCTCGGTGACGATCGCATGTTTTAGAGTGCGTGGCAGTTGCTCGATGAGCGCATCAATTGCGCTCGGTTCCAACCGAAAACGACACGGTATATCCGCGCGAAAGACGCCCGATTCCAATGCCTCCACATGCCCGCCGACGTAGGTCTCCTGATGCAGTACATGACCGTCGTCGGTTAGTTTGTTCAACTGCGCCTCCTCCTTGTTCGGAAAGATGATGTTCGCGTGGAACGCCTCAACCATGAGCAGCGCTTCGCACAGTGTGCCGGACCCCTTGCGCAGCACTTCGTCCGGATCGCAGGGAATGATTGTGCAGAGCGCGAAAATAAACGGGTGCACGTATTGCATGTACAAATAGTAGGTGGCCACCGCATCCGAGACGGAATAGTTGGAGAGCGCTTGTGGATCTTTGATGGCAAGCGGGCACATCTCCTCCGGGTCCAACTCGACTGGATCGTAGCGCAGTTTCGCTTTGGCGACCGCTTTCAAGCCCTGCGAACCCACCGGTAGATAGGAGTCGCGCTTCACCCAATTGAAGCAATCCATGTGCATTGCCGGCCGACTCGTGAACACGCCGTCGCGATTCTTTGCGAAACCAATCTCCTGCTTCATATCCAAATTGTGAATCGCCGCGCGCGTCTCGATGAACGGCCAATCGAAGAAGTCGCCGTTGTACGTGACGAAAATATGCGGCCGCACGTCGATGATGTGATCGAAGAACTTCTGCAGCAGAGCCATTTCATTCGGCTCATTGAAGATGATGAACTTGCCTTCAAACTCTGGCCGCGGCGTGTACTCAAAGTCCTCGATGTCCGCCGATAATATCTCACGATTGGTGATCAGATAACCCTGCGCGTCGATCATGTACGAGATCATCATGATCTGATCTGAAGTCGCGTCGGGAAACTTCAGCGGCAACTTTGTTGTTTCGATATCGAACGCCAAGACGATTGGATCGGGCCGCTCGATAAGATCAGTGCGCAATGTGAATATGGGCGCTTCCACGCTCACTCCTTTTGGTTTGACTGTATACCACGAGCCGCAGAAGATTTTGCGATCGATGGAAACGCGAACGTGGTAGGGCACGTCGAACTCTCGAATGTCCAGCAGGCACTCCATGTAGTCGACGCGCTTGTGCTCGACGGGCGCATGGTCGTTCTCCAGCACGCTGGACAGCATGTTGGTGTAGAAACTGCTCGATTTTTCTCGCTCCTTATTCTTCTTCACTACCTTCAAAATCTCGCGGCGTACCTTAATGAGATCGGTTTGATTGTGAAATGAAAGCTTCAGATAGTGCTGTTTCAGGCCGATGAGATGATTGGAAAGATCCAAGTCTTCTTTCTGCACTGTCTCGATTTTCTCGACGGTCCTTGCGAATTTCTTGCGTAAGAATTGGATCACTTCATTTGTGATCTCGCGCTTTGTCAGCACGTAGAAGTAAGGCATAAATGGATAGGAGATTTGGAAGCGGCTGCCGTCTTCCTCCATGAAGTAGTAGTCGATCGCAGCAGTTAATCTTTTGTCGTCGTCTAAGATTTCCGACTAATCGTGAAGGAATTAATAGCTTCATCTCAATCTTGTAACTTGACGAATAAACTTACCGCATGCATATTGAGCAAGAAACCGGTGCGTTCGGTATGATCTTTAACGCGTTCGAAGCCATACTTGGAATCGATCTTTTCGTTTTCGATAATCACACGCAATCGAAACTCTGAAGTTTCTTCCCTAAATTGATGAACGTTGTTAGTCAATACATCAAGAGCATGTAAAGAAATTGTTCGTGTTACGACTAATTATTAACTAGATTTAACTAAAATGATTCCCAACAAAAACATACCTCTGTCCAGGTATATTTACATTCTCTTCATTTTCCCCGCTGCTCTTGTTTGCCTTTTCCGGGCGAAACCGCCCTTTGTTTTGTAAATACATCACGACAAATTAAAGCACAATCAACAATAATATCTATAAATTAATAACTAACAGAAAGATAACAACAAAAACCGGTGCACGCACTGATTCGCATAAGATCACAAATGAGGTTAAATCTGTTCTTCTGCGCGGGAAAAATTGAAGCACACTCGTCATTGGTTGCCATTCAAAGAGAAACTTTTGAAATTATTTCAAACATTTTAAACTTTCCATTTATGTACATATTTGGATGTGTATTATTTACGACACGGAATTTAAAAAATGTAATTGTAGGCATTAGTATTTATATGTTTGATAACGGAAATTAGAGAAATGAAAGTTTATTTAAAAAACTAGATTACTTTTGCATCGCATTCAGCAACTTTACTATAAAAGACCCCAAAGATTCATCATCATTCGTCCACGAAACACTCACATCCTTTTGGTCGTCACCTTTAGCGTCAACCGTCACTAATACTGACTCGCACGAAATGACATTCGCTGCCAGAGCTACCCCATAATCGGTGACTTTCTCGGTCAAAAGCGAGTACAACTTCTTCGCCGTCGACGATACATTCCCCGCATCCCGCAAACGCACCAACGATGTGAAGCGCACCGTATGTGGTTGAATATTCGCCTCTTTGCAGGCGTCATCCGCATGCACGAGGGAATATTTGTCATCTTTTACAACAATCATGCCTTGCAAACATCGGCGCCGTTTCGGATTTGGCCGCAGCGTACTGAATCGCTTCGCTTCGGCTTTTAACAAGGGCAGCGACACATCAATCGGTATTTTCGCGAGCGTTTCAATCACACACGTCTCCCCGTTCGCCGGATTGTAGCAGTTCACGTTGAACTCCTGCTTGATCTTTGCCTTGAGGAACTCCATCTTCTCCGCCTCGCCGTGCACGAGCATCACGTTCTTCGGCTCGCAGTACGATATCAGCTGCATGATGCCTTTCGCATCGGCGTGCGCCGAGAAGGACATGTACTCGACGGCCATCTTCACCTCCACCACTTGCCTGCCCTCGAATTCGATCTTCTTCGCGCCGTTCAGTATCTGATTGCCGACGGTGCCCTGCACGCAGAAGCCGGGCATGATGACCATGTTGTTCTCGTTGGGCGCCCATTTCTTGAAAATCTGCAGACTGAGACCGGCGTGCAGCATGCCGGGCGTGGCAAACACCACCATCGGGCCCGGATTGTCGATGTACTGCCGATCAAACGGCTTGATGTGCTTGAAGTCGAACATGTTGCGATGCACGAACGTCTTGCGAATCTTCTGATTCGTCCACGTGATGAACATCTTGTAGTAATTATTCGCTTTGTCCGTGAGCCCAAGCGCAAAGAACACCGGCGCTTTGAGATTCATGCGCTCCCAGTATGTCTCCAGAAGGATGCACAATTCCTGTGCTCTGCCCAGTGCAAACACGGGAATGAGCACCTTACCACCTCGCTCCACGCACTCGTGCACCTTCTTGAGGAAGTCGCGCTCGCGACAGCGCTTCGAATCGCGAATGGTCGTCGCGTACGTCGACTCGGTGATGAGCAAATCCGGTCGGCATTTATCAATCCATGCTGCGCCCAAATGCCTGTCGGGCGTCATGTTGTAGTCGCCGGTGTATACCACCGACTGGGTGCCGACCGTTATGCGGAACATCGCCGCGCCGAGCACGTGGCCGGCGTAGTACGGCTTGATCTCCAGCTCACTGTCGACCATCACCGACTGGTGCAGCGTGACAGCGATCACCTTCTTCATGCAGTCTTTGATCATCTGTGAAGTGAAGAAGTTCTGCTCACCCTTGCGCTCCACGGATACCTTGCGCATATCTTCGAGCAACAACGGCGCGATCGCCTTGGTCGGATGCGTCATGTAAATGGGGCCGTTGTAGCCGACCATCTCGGACATGTAGGGCAGCGCGCCGCAGTGGTCCAGATGGAAGTGCGTGATGATTACGCAGTCAATCAACGGAGTGAGCGGGGCGTCCTGCGTGATGTAGTTGAAATCCGGGAACCGGCGCTCATCGTTGAAACCCATGTGCATGCCGCAGTCGAGCATGATGTTCTTGCCGCCCATCGACAGTATAATGCAGCTGCGGCCCACATCCTGCCCGGCGCCGAGCGGCGTAATTTTCAATTCAGGCATTTTGCGAACACTTCGCACTAACAAATTCGTTCAATTGTTAACTGCGTATCACGTATCACTTCGCCATTTGAAGAGCGTTGCTTTTTGTGAGGTTATAATTTTAGTTTCTAATTCTTTACTTTCTTGTAAACCATTTATACTACAGGGCACTACCGGGTGACCATTTATAACCAAACACCGCCAGTATGAAACTGCTCAAAACTGGGAATTAGTAGGACGAATTGTTAATTCATTCACATGCACGCGTTCAGGTACGCTGAGAACGTAAAGAATGGCGTCGGCAATATCCTGTCCATCCAACGCAGGCATGC
>JARJDR010007883.1:0-49695 GCA_030264135.1 Myllaena sp. GC000078 | reverse complement strand
TGATAAGGTTTCTTTCACGATCACGTCAAGATTCAATCACGAGAAATCTTTTTCAAGTTTTTGTTAAAAACAAACCCTTAAGGGTCGCTTAATAACCAGGAATTAATATTAATTTTCGAATTTCGTAGGTATTTAGCAGTATAATCCCCCATTGACATTTCCATTTCGCAGGAAACCTATAGTAGAGTGTCGAAAAGTACCATATTAGTAAATTTTTATGTACACACACTTTCCAACTCGATGCCCCACTTGACAAACATCTATACTACTCTCATGTGTCCACGCCAGTAGTTTCTATAGAATTTGTACTTTTCGAGTGGTCGAAAAGCATTCCTTCGGTTTCGGCATCCCCCTAAACGCGAAATGGCACTCAAAGCCAGACGCCAGGCCACTCGGGGATTACACAACGCGACTATAATAGGTTACAAATCTTAATAATAGCAAAACATTCTCAAAGAATGGCCAACTCTTGAATTGTCACCCGTAATCCATTATGACGGGATTTTAACTTTGTCTCGGACCGAATCCGAATTCAATATTATAGGTATTTTTTGTTGCACACTAGTCTTGAGGGTAAGGGAAGCTGTAAGCAAGATTGGTGTCCAGTGTCTTCAAGACCCTCGACGGCCAAACAATAATAGCACTCCAGCGCTCCCGACATGCGTACGTACGGATGAATGATCATTGACCATATCTCACGCACGAGCAACGAGACGTGTATGAAAGAAGAGCGCGCGCCGTTGAGGCTGAAAAAGCGCACCGAATCTCCATCGGAGTGTGTTCATTCATGTCGACTTCATCGGCGAGAAAGGTGCCGCGGCTGGCCGGAACCCTAGCAACCAGACGACCGTACCAACGAACATCATCTCGGTAAAGATGAGAAAAGTTATACACAGCGCGCGCGCCAAGAAGAGAAAACTACAACAATGGACAAGGAGAAGGCCTCGTGCCTGGTGTGTGATAAATGCTCCCTGTGCATCTAGTCTAGACCAAGTCTTCAGTCTTGACGCTTAGGCGACAGAATAAAAAAAAACGCAAAGTTTTTGGGGCAAAAACCGACTATCTTGCTTTTTGTCAGGTCTAGGGATTAGAGGACTTCATACCCCAAAGCCGCGCGTGCTAGCTAGAATCTAGAATAATGGAAGTGTCGATATCTGATTGTAGATAAATTTCAAGACTGCAATGCCATGCGCCACGCCATTGCAAAAGTTTGCAGTTCCGGCGATTACCACAAATTCGTGTCAACTCTTTTGCGCCTGCATATAATTCACTTAATTACAATCGGCGCTTGACGCTGTTATTTTCATGTAGGCGTGTGTGTGTGGCCGGGGCCTCTCGGGCGGCGGCAGCACAAAGAGCCAAACCCGACAAAAGTATCAAGATTTCGAAGAATGCGTGAATAAACAAAGCTTTCATAATTCCGGCTATTATTGAACAACTTGCTCGCGGAGGACGCGAATGATAAAGATTGTGTATGGTTATAAAAGGGCACGTGGCATCCCATTGGGCATTGTTCGTAGGAAACAGTCAAAAAACCAAAGACAATGCATCTGCATTATGTCTTGCGGCCAATGTTTGAGTTCATTGACATAGTTCTATGCTTGTGTGTATCAGCGGATCTCCCGTTCGCTCATTGAATAGACAATAAATCGATAATAATTCGTGAGTGGCTTTCCAATTTACATTTTCGACGCTGTCGGATGGGAAACACACGTGTCCATCGTGATTACATTGCAGTTTCGTAGTTTTTTCCGTTTTTTTTTTCGACCGTTTTATGCGTCTTTGCTTGCCTTTAAAGCCATTATAGTGTGCGCGCGCGCTCAACGTTGAGCTCCGTTCAAGGGCTTTAACGTTTTAAAGTTAAAGCTTAATGCAAACCGTAAAACCAATTTTATTACCTGCTACCTATTTCGGAATCCATGAAACGGATATCTATCTCCGTACTTCCAGCTCGTGCCGGATGAGCGTCGACTTCACTCAAGCAAGGTGAAGGCGGCCAAGTAATAATAGAATGCATTTCGACTTATCTCTGGGCATTTGTGCGCGCGTGTGATTGAAAGGTTGATAAACCGCAACCGTCGCATTGTGTCGGGGTTGGCATCTGATAAAACATCCACCTCGAAAGGTGAGCCAAGCGACATAAGAAGGGCGCGAATGGAAGACATGGAATGATAATAAAAAACCACGCACACTATCTGTGTTAATTGCGATGAGGAAGCACACGTAGCACACGAGGATTGCGTGCCAGGATTCGTGTGTAATTTCAAGAAGTTGAGGGGGTTGAAAAAGTAAAAGCGAAAGCAATGTCTAGGTGGGTTTCATGATCGAGTCGATAAGCGCGCACTATAACAAACCGGCGTCGTCTCATCGCATTTCCTGGCTATGATTAAATTTTATTCTGATTTAATAACAGTGGATTTTTTTCAAACAGAAATTTAAATGCGCACATTTTTCCACAGTGGTAATCTGCTGAGTAATGCGTTATTTTTTCTTTCAAGACGATTTCCTTCCTTCCGGCACACCACGCTTGTTTTGTTCTTTATCTACAAGGTCTGAAGAAGCAGAAGAAGTAGTCGTGCTATGGGTGAGTATACAACAGCGCCCAGGTATCACGCGAAACGGAAGCGTCGTGCATGTATGAAGAATGATGCCGAAATCCAACCGAGTCGACGATGGATAAAGGGAAGGGTGGCATGGAACATGCAAGAGCGTGTGTGGTGTCACGTGCGACATGTAACGTTGTTTGACTGTTGTTGACTACACCCACCGGAGGTGCACACGCTCCACCGCCCGCGTCGCTGCTCCGCCATCGTTTTGATGGCGTATTTATTATCGTTGGATTTTACGCGTAGGCTGAATATAGGGGGGTGGAAGTTATGATCAAGGTGGGTGGGTGAATGCATACGATTAGATTGCACACGCGGAAGTTATCGAAGAGGTGAAAAGACGGGCCCGCAGGAGCCAATTCGCATTCTTTATTATGTTAATACACTTGTCAGCGCCACTATTTTCCATTCAGATGGTAATTCGATACAAAAAGGGAAAGCGTTGTGGGGTGGACGGGAAAGAGGCTATTGTGCACAAACGGTTTTTCTATTTTCATTAGGCCTTTCTTTTCCACGCACCCTATTTTGCATTTTTCTTTCACTTCGCAAACAACTTTACTTTATGGTGACGAAGAGGCTCATGTTTATTTTCATTTCGGGACAATCGCCATCGATGTTATCGTCGATTTAATTCGGCAACCCTTTGTTTTGCCACACCTTCTACCCACTTTCTTGAGCGACACCCCCTCGGCTAGAGTGGTAGTAGGCGCATTGAAAAACCGGAAAATTGCATCGCTCGGCAAACAAGTCGCGAGCGCGCCGTTTTGTTATTGTTGAAGCAGTACTTCGTGCGCGCTCACCCACCCCAATCGTGTCTTGCAGAAAGTCATTAAACATTGCACCCCGCCAGCCCAGGATGTGCGTGCACGACGTTATTGCACGCGGTGCACTTTCGTGCCGCGCGCAAAGGAGCACGAAGAGGGCTGAAGGGTGGCTGAAGGAAGTCTTCACCGTATACAAAAGGCACGACTTTTGTTCCAAACAGTGTAAAAGGGTTGGCAAGGCGTTGGCGGAACTCACGAAATACTAATTAAAACAACAATGGAACGCGTCATCCTGAATTATTTAATGCTCGTTTTCGGCTAGTTTTTAACGTGGCAAAAGTCAACAAGAATAAGGATAGAATAAGGAATTAACTTGCTTGGATACAGTTAATCCGGATTCGGCAATTGGTTTGATTGGATCATAAATTGCAGTAAGCGCCCACTTGGAAATATAAGTTTTTGCATGTTACATGCGTTGAATAGCGGCGTTGGGGTAGCAGCTGCATTAATTTTTGCTGCGCACATGTGCGATGATGCTCGCCCGCTGCATCCCGCCAAACAAAATATTAAAAACAACCCTCAGGAAATACACGTACAGGCACACCGATATTTTATATACACTGTAGCCATCGAGCACTCACCACCTCGGCAAATATGCATGCAGTTTTTACTTCCGCGCACCCTCTCGCACCCTCGCCCATCTGGCCGGCGTGCCTGATTGATTCATCCCCCGCTCTACGCTCTACGTACCGGAGCTGTGGTGATATTACGTATTATTTTTCTTTCATTTATATTTTCACCCTCCATTGTTGGTTTAGTCATATACATGTGTTATTGTAGAAATTACAAGACTAATTAGTTTACTAATCAATGTTAAATTCCACTGGTTTTATAGAGCTTTAATTGATATTAATAGTCGTGTATTAATTAAGGAATGGTTCCATGGGACATTCGGAAGAAAGACGGAAGTTGAAAAAACTAGTTGTTTATGGTCCGTAAAAGTTTTACGAGCAACTAGTAAATATGAATTTAATTTAATGTTACGAGTAGCATGTCGCGCGTTGTAAGATGATAAATCCAACATCAAATATTAGAAATCGATTAGGGGTCTCATCTCACACCAACACTTATGTTCTTCGTTCTTCGCATCTCCCCTCGAAAGAAAATCCATGCGCAAAGCAGCGAAAACACGTGTATACGTTTAATGATAGACTGTGTGCGATATTACGAAATGTCGAACATCGAAAACCTTCGCCCCGCAATTTACAAACCCAAAACCGAGCGACCCCACCACCATCCGCCGATGTGTTTATAATATATCTCGGGAGGAGATACATTCCCATCCATACACAATGCCAACCACCACATATACTAGCAATATCCTTTATATCTTTATACTTATAATGTAAAACTTATCCGTGTATACGCGAGCGATGCTCATGCTCATCGTTTCGTCGTGCGCGCGACTTTATTAATAACCACGGGTGGTCCCCTTTTCACATCGTCTCTCATTTCTCATTTTAACCAACACACACGCGCGCGCAAGGAACACAACCGATACATGTGTGGAAAGATACACCAAGTAAAGCACACGATGCGCATGCAGCACATGCTATTCCCATCATCATCATCAACATCAGTATCGAGCATCATCAGTAAAGATCTGGTGCGCTATCCGCCATCTCTTTACCCATCAGACCATCATCGATGTTTTGTATAATAATAACATGTCCTCTACAATTATTTCCTACTACCTAATACGAAACGGGTGCCCTGCCTACCCATTGTGTTCCAAAACTGGCGTACTGGGCTCGCGTGGCGCGTGATTACAGGACAAGCAAGCACGCCAGACGAAATCAAAGGATTTGCGCTGATTGGAAACGATGTCGTACGATTGTTTCGAACATGTTATAATAATAATACGTTGGTGGTGGTGGAGTTCACAGCAAAACACTGCATCATTCACACACAAGACTGTACAGAAAAAAAAGATGAATGTCGAGATGCTAAATGCTGATAGGGACATTATAGGCGTGACCATTCTTGATGTTTCGTTGCATACTAATGTCTTAAGATGCACCAGATAACCGCTCATGACTCACCCAAGCGGCGTTCTTCAAAATTTTCCCTGGGTGCCTTACCTGAAATAAAGCGAAACAATAAATTATTATAATTGTTCAAACAGCAATTTGTATTACTAGGTAGTTTGAATTGACATATTCAATAGTGTATTATCATGTCAGGTGGTGCATAATGCATTCCAACCGTTCTGCATTCGTAACGCATGCATTTTTTATACACATCGCCCAGTCGTGCTAGTTTTGTATAAGTTGCACTGCAAGTCCGAACCAACTTTTCAATTACCCATTCATCGAGTATGAATTATTTATGAAATCGGCATGTCGCAGAATCACCTCCATCCGATCCACACGGCTGCATAAATAATACTATTTGTTTTCACTTATTCATTGCTGATATCTTTCAATTGACGATATTTTATTGATCACATTGCGGATGAATTCTGGAGATTTATTTATATTTTATATATGTAAGCGTCAGACACTCAATCTACATATATCAAATTTTGCTGCGGGTGTGTAAATATGGCGTAAATAAATAATGAGCAGCTATGAATGTTTAAATGGGCCAAATCTCGCAAAGTGCGATGATAGGCATTAAAATATCAAGAAGAAGAGTGGGAAAGAGAGCCTAGGTTCCGGATCCTCTTCCTCGTTGTCGCGGAACAGCTTCGCTCCTGCCGCAGCGCAGCGCACGTTAACGTGTTTAGAAATAGTCGCCACATGGAAGGTAGGGAATGATATGCACGCTGCCTCCGGCCGACGAACCGGAGGTGGTTGTGACGGTCTGGAGCGGAGGTAAACCCGTCTCCACGTTCCCTCCCCAGGGGGGCAAAGACGAGGATAAGCCCTACGCTGCATCTATCATACTTTTCATATTCAAGTGTAATTTGGATACAATAGGTCTTAGCAATTTGGGTGCAAATCCCAAATTTATAACCTGGGGTTGAAGTTTTTCCGTCGATTGCCGGAAATGGGATCAATCTATGAGGATTGCAGAAGAGGTCCACTAAAGTACATTAAGGGATTCAACTACCTTCCATGGACAAACTGTATAATCCTCCCCTGTACCCTCGACTGCGAAGGAAGTAGTAAATAGATGGAAGAAATAGACAGCACGGCCGGCGTCATCTTGCGTTGACGTAAATCGGAAAATCCATAAAATGACACTCTCTCTCTGTGGGCCGCGCCACCCTCCCCAGCAACACTACCTCCGCACCCCCGCCATCTACTCGCAATAGTCGTCGGCACTTCTGCAGGAACGCAATGATTGAGTCTTACCGAAAAATAAGGATCATCTTTATTTTCATCACCATTGACATTAAGATACGTTAAAAGACAATTTATCAGGTTTTTCTTATTTTCTACGAGTTTATTAATTTTGATTAGGTCGCTTTGGGTCATTGCGGTGCGATCGTAAAGAAAACACGGACACTAGTGTCCTTTTTCCGTCTTTGAGCGGCTTTGTGTTTGCTCGATAATAATAGTCGGTTCTTTTCGTCGGCGGTTGTTATTGGGGAGGCGGGCGACCGGGGGCAATAGCCCACCCCGTCGCGTAATCTCCACGGTGGCGGCGCAACTTGTTCAGCCTGCCGCAAAATATAAATCCTAAGCCGTTCATTGTTTGCCTTTTTTCCTCTCGGTACATTTTGCAGTCGCCGCCGCCGCCGCACAGCAGTAGGGCTTCCTTCTTCCGCTCCCGCCATCGCCCGTCGTCTACGTAATCATCTAACGTCCTCATTGTCATTTTGTGATAAGCTACTTTGCTTTCGGTTTTCAATATATCAACTTCCCGGCCGTCTGCCTGCCTGCCGGAATGGATAATATACGCTCGCAATTCCGATAAATATTGTTTGGAAGTGAAATGTAATATAATACATAAATAGCAATAACAACAACTCCGGGCGATTCAATTTGAACAGCCGCCAAGTACTGCGCAACAACAAGTAGTTACATAATGCGTATAAAAATTAAATTAGGTATATATTGTATATTTAGATATTTTTTGCTCCTGCTGGGGAAATTATTTAATGGCAAAATCCCAACAAGTCCTGCGCACTGTGTCTGTGCCTTTCCGGTCCGTGTGCGCCTTTTTTTTTCGCTGTTGTTATGCAACGTCAACCGGATGTGCTATAGTCGGGAAAGCAAACGCAATTTCGCGTCCGACATGCAGAAAACGCCAAAAACATCAGCGCGGCGCGCGCGCTCGCTCGCGGTAAATGTGCGATGATGGAAAGTGAAAAAGAGCGCATACACACTCAGTCGGTCGGACGTATTATGCACTAAAAAGGGAATAATATACAAGCACGTCCGCAATACTGGGGCTTGCCGTAATTTCGCGCCGCGTATTCTTTAATAGATTTCCGGGAAGAGCAGACTACATCCGGGGCGCGCAACGCTCCACGCTTGGGGGTCGTTTCGCGTTTTTCGCACCACTTGCGCTGATATATTCCTAAGACCAGCATTTTTCTCGGGTGAGCAATGTCCTTCTGCGCGTCGGGCGGTACGTGTTCGGTTTGTTTACAACGCACGCAAAAAGCGCTTTTTGCACAGCTTTTTTTTCTGTCCGTTTCTTCTCGGAAAAACTACCCGCAAACGTTGCGTTGGCGCAACGTTGGTCGTGTCGTGTCGGCCGCGTGCAAAGGGGAATATTAAATTATGCGCGAAATTGCGCAAACAGCGACGTACACCTCTGCGCCACGCAGCAGAGCTAAATAAATGAAAACATTATATATTAATTGCGGACACATAATTTGTGTGCGTCGCATTTCGCCATTCCAACCCACACTAGAGTGCCACTAAGTGCATATACCTACATTTCATTGCGATGCAAAACTCATGCCCACTATCTGTACTTTATTTACATTATATATCAGCGCGATGTCAGGTCATAAATTTCTGATCAAATGTGCAGATAGACGGATGGCCACACACCGGTGGACCGACCCCTTCCGCAGAGGAATAAATCTGCATGTTGTATAAATTATGGAAACTTCTTTCTGTTTTGAGTCCCCCTCGGCGCCGCCGCCGTGCTCGTCATTTTTCGCCACGCTATCGGACCCAATGTTCTTCCGGGAAAGGGCGCAAGATGGACCCGGAAACTTTTCCCAACCACCACATGTGCCGGGCCGAAGATAGTGTGGTTCCTTGGTTATTTTAACTTAAATTACAAAGTCGTAAACTTTGCGCGGCAAGTTTGCAACTTTTGGCGCGCTGTGGACCGGACTGTGCAACGGTCGCCGTCTAGGAATAGATACGATGGTGGTCTTGTGCATATGCCATAAAATATGAAGCATATTCAAATCTACTCAGTGGAAATCTACACTAGGTCCTTCAAATTCTCTAAAATTCGAAATTTACTACTTTCCTGATCAACATATCAGAATCTGAATGGCTTTAGGTTTAATAAAACAAGAAAATATTTATATACAACAGTGTGATTGCTGTGGGAAACATGCAGTATAACATTGAACAAATGCTACTACAATCCGAAGTCATTCGCGGTGTCTGCACACGCGAGGAAGCCCCCGAGTCACGATTTATAGACCATAGTTGGGTAAGCGCATGTGCTGTGCGCACCGTGTTTTTGCACCGCATCCACATGACCAATATCCTAGGGCCGGCGACACGACGGCGACGGTGCCGCACACAATAATACGAAAGTTTCGTCCGGTCGCAGCATAGGCACTAACTTTCTGCCGGACCTGAAATGGGCGAAAAAGAATGCGGTCGCCGCCTAGGAGCGCGCGCGTGTGCAATGTTAGGCCATCAATAATAACGGTGGCCCCGCAGCCGCGCATCGAATATCCAGCCCGAAACGTGGCACACGATCCGCATTGTTGTCCATCGTTGCACGCGCAGGTAGTAGTTGGACGACAATATCGTGACTTTTGCGCAAAAATGCGCCTATAGGAATTTTAGATGTTTATAGCCCCCGTATATGTGGTTACCATACATCACGATTGACTCCGCGATCTTAAATATTAACGGACGTCGCTTCTGGTGTGGTCCAGCGCATCCGAAAAACCATTGTTGTCCTCTACGGACGGAAAGCAATCATTAGGATTGCATCCTGTGGCCCTGACATCCCTTCGCATCCATCCCGGGCGCGTTATAATAACTGCACGTCGGCGTCGCGGTGTCTCCCGAGTGTAATCACGGCAGATTAGTTACCGGACGCGCCGGCCGGCAGCCGGGAGCATGTTGTCTGGCGGAATATAACGAGTTGCAGACGCCGATGTAATGGGGAAAACGGGTGGACGGCGAATGGGGCGAAGGGAGGGGTTCGCAACAAAGGTCGTCACCGGTAAGAAGGCAGCAGCAAAGGTGGTCGTCGCTTCCCGCCTGCATTCGGACGTAATAAAAGTGAAACAGATAATAACGACGTCGAGAGATAATGGAAGAACGATGGCGATAATAAAAGTCGGGGCATAATGGGAGTTTTCGCGCACACACGAGAGCAAAATTACACGTCATATGTGCTGCGATATGAGTCTGCGGCAATAATCGTTTAAATATTAAATAAAACAAGGCTCATCTCTGTCTCTCTTGACTGCGCACACAGCGGGCGGAAATTGGACGCCCGGAAATTGAACGCTTCTTTAAGGTTATCGCTTTAATTTGTCCCGCCAGCGATATCGTATCGCCAACCCCGAACAATACCTTTGCGACCTTATCATAATTACACCAATATTAAAATGGCTCATCACACCCAACCCCCAACCCCTATCGCTATCACGTTGTCCCTTGAGTATGTTACGGTCGGTTGGAATTTCATGAATATTCCGCACTTTTGGATTCAATCAAATCAAAGCGCAATAATTGGAAGATGCCATGCGAAGCGGCACTTAAATCAGTTTTACGCTCGCGTATTATCATTGGCGTTGGCGTGCGAAGCGAAATATTAAAAATAGGCTTGGTAGTCGGGGTAGAGCAGTAACGGGGGGGAAAACGCGCGGCCGGAGGTGATTTACTGGCGTCGCCGTTCCAATATATTAAATGAAGTTGAATTCGGACACACCCTCGCCTCATTTCGCCGCAGATCCAATTTATCATTAATCCTCCGCGCTGGCGGGCGGGCGCCATATACACACATAAATACTGCCTGCAGGTGAGGTGCTGGTGTTGGTGCGAAAAACGCCAAAGCCAAGTTTGCCGTGAAATGAAGGAAAATCAAGCAGAACGTAATAAAAATCATACGTTGGATGGTGGGGGAGCGTCAGTCAGCGAGAAGAAGGAATTGGGGAAAACCACCAACGCTGGGATTTACTATAATGACGGTCAAGGAGTGTAAAACTAGCATAGATATCGCGCTCAAGCGGAATGATAATCTCCTCCTACGCGTACTAGTATTGATTCAAATCGCTCCTCAGCGTCGTGTTTGTTCGCACCGCGGCTCCTCAAACCGCATACTACATTGGTTGCAGTTTAATGATGTTTGCAAACTAGCGCACGGCGCGGTGGCGCTACATTTTATCGCTGCTGGGTGTATAATGGCGCAAACCGCAAAATCGTTCGCGTTGGCGTGCGGCGGCAAAAGTGTCGAGCTTTATGGAGCGTGATACGGGGAGTGCGCCGCCGAAAATCGCTCCCCGGCCACCGGCAATTCCCTCGCAAATGTTGTTATAAAGAAGTCCGGAAGTGGAAGTAAAACCAGCTGAGTACAACACCCGCGAGCCATTGCGCCGCGTCATCGATCTGCCCATCAAACTATCTGCTTCATTAAGGCAAAAACTTTGGGGAGCCGCTTTTATCCCGGCGAACAAATCCAATTCGCCGCCGCCGCGTAGCATGATCCAGCAAAACTCTAGAGATGATTCCGGCAACAGAGTAGTGCGCTGCTCCTGCCGTTCGGTATGGTAATGAAGGACGACGAGGGAAAAGTTGTGCAATTGATCACGGGCGTGAACCAGCCACCCGCGCACGTCTTATCCTTCGTGTACGCGCTAGGTACTACGTGCGCTGTGGGTATTCTTCAGCCATTCATTCGTCATAATGGAAATACTCTCTCTCTCTCCTCGCGAGCGGTGAAGTGGCGGAAAGGTACAAAGAGCTCGCCGCTGAAAATGCAAATGGGGCTTCATCGTATTCGGCGCTGGCGCCGGTGGACGGTTGATATAGATAGCAAGCTTGAAACTACACCACCCCCTGTGTGAGCGCGCGCGAATCTACAATTTGGTACTTGTACTACTTTGCAACGCTAACGCCCGTCGCCGCGCACTATGCACGGGGCGAGAGAGATCTCGCGACCGCTTCAAAAGGAAACTCTAATATTATAATCCGACGCCTGTGCGAAAGTTAGACCATCGCGCGTATTTTCCGAAAGGACAATGGCCATGTCCTGCAAAAAGCGGCAGTAACTCGTAATCCTTGGCGGCAGCAGCGGCGGGGATGCCCTACCAACGCCGCCGTCGCTTTATCGAGTACCTGTCGCTAAATTTTAAACTTCCGGCGGCGTCCCTAATCCTATAACTCTAATATATGTGCGTGTAGCGAAATTCGCAAATTAGGGCGGGCTTCCCACTCAGAGGTTTTCATTAAGCTCGTCGAAAAAATACAACAAAGAACGCGCGCTCTGGAGAGCGAGCGCCCGCCCAACTTTAAATGATAAGAAATGCAAACAAATTAGAAAGTTTCGCGCTCGAAAGGCGCGGCGCGCAAAGCGTTGTACGACTTCCCATTTCCGCAGACGTTTGGGAGGCAGGGGCGGCGGAGGGAGGAAAACAGGGTGGCGGCTATTAATTAGGCTCGCCAAGTGATCAGCAGCCGAAATAAAACCGAAAAGACGCATTCGCACCCCAACCCCAAAACGTAAACTCTCTGCTTCCTGCTCGCTGTGCGCGCTTGTTGTCTCGCATCATACCACACTTTCGCTGCGGCGCATTTCTTCCAGCATCCGCGCATATGAGCATCGGATACACAAAGTTCTGGTGGCGTACAAGTCCAAAACACTTTTGCAATCTTAGCAGAGCGGAAGCAGAGAGGGTGAAAACTTTCGAATGCATTGCTGGCCAGCATCTTCGAGGTTTCTCTCGCCTCCCCCATGTGCAACTCTAGTGGCATCCGAATAAAATACACGTGCGGAGAGAGAGGGTCGGCGAGTGAAGATGGAAGAAATTTGTTAAGTGTAAGTGTAGGGATTCGAGCTAGCGCCCTACGGAAGGCAGTGGGGGATGATATAATGAGGAAACCGCATCAAATAATAATGCCTGCCGAATATGCTCCTCTCGTCGCGGCCAAGTGTTTCCCGGAATTAATTCATGTATAAATCAAAAACCAAACACAATAGTGGCGCGCACAATCGAATGGCCGAGTCAAACACACGCCTAGCGCCGAGACCCCACAATTGCTTCGACCGCTGCGTTGCCATAGGGGCGCAAGGATCAAAGAAGGATAATCCATATGTCTTGGCGTTGCTTAATTTGTGAGGTATTATTAGCTCTAAGACAGCCCGTTTTGGAACGATCAATAAGGCAAGAATTTTTTGATATTAATTAGGATGTGATTAAAATCTTTGGTGCGCTTGCCTTTTTATGCAAACCGATGAGTAATGACTAATGACACTTTTAGTTGTTATTTTCGGGCAGCAAGGGGCGCGCCAACTAACGACGGAGGGATCATAATTAAAATCCCAACGTTTCACTTTCTTGTCGCGCATACCCATTCACCCTCCCAGAGAGATATTAATATACCAACACATCGATAACATAATACAGTAGAAAATTAATAGGAACATCAGGGGATGTGTCACCCTCGCTCACTCATTTCGACGGAGGGCCTAGGAACGCACGCACGCACGTCCTTACATAATCCTCGATAATAATTAGGGAAGCCGAATCAGAAAGTGATTATCTTCAACTGGAGACTTCAATTTCGGGCACCGCGCGAGCGACACATGTGAAACCGGGCGGCTGTTATTCAATAACAATTGCATCGATGTGGAGATGAAGACTGATGATGAAGGGCCACCGGCCGGAGGAAGTTTCATCAAATCACACAACCGACTTCATCCCCCACCCGCAGATGGACTTGAGTGGAATTCAAGTAGTGTGTCACTTAGTTTTGTCGCAATTCATTCGTCGTCAGCAGCGAGCAATTAGGCAGCTTTACACATGGCTCTCATTTCCCAAAACGAAACCAACACGTAATCGGATATATCGGGCATATTCAACCGGCTTCAATGAGACGCATCCAACGAACAATCTGCACATGACGACTGGTGTGTATCCGCTTATTTGCTTCATGCACCACCGAATTGCAGTGCAAGTTGTTTCGGGGAGAGAGCGACCTAGTTATGGAGTTGCCTGGCGCGCGCGCACGCTTATCAATAAGTTAATCTACATTGTCAGCTATTGTGCGCTGCGCTGGGGTTGCATTCAGCGTTGCGATAACGTCCCTGTGCGCAATGCATATTCGATTGCGTCGGTAGTTATCTATCGGGCGTCGATAATCCACGTTTTGTTATTCCAGGACGTCCTTTACATATGTGCATCTGTGCTGCGCGTGTTGTTGGGTATGTGAGTGAGGATGGGAATTAGCATTAGCGATTCGCGAAAGGATCCGCCCTCTTGGAAGTAACCAACGATGCCGTATCGATTCCCATCCTCCACTATCATCAAAATAACATACCGTTGACAGGCGACGATGTTAGATTACTTACATCAAAACCCATTTGATGGATTCAATTAAATATGATGCCATCATGAGCCTTTCATACATGCGTATCGGTGAAATGGATATTTTTTTCTGTCGGAAACTAGGCCATTCGAGGAATATTACATTACGACAAATTGTATGTGCTCGCCCCCCTCTGCTTCGCATGCGAAATTTATATTTCTCGTTTTGTTATGCAAAATATCTTTCAAAGCGCACTTTTTCGACACGTGGTTGAAGAAAAAAAACTTTCATATAAAAGTCCTGGACGTCTATCTCCACGTCGGCGTCGGTCGCTTGCGTACACCATTTACCATCTTTGAACGAATAGTACGGCAATAGCGCGTCTCGCATCCCATTGTTATTCAAATGCGAGAGGATCCGCAAGGAGCAAGCAAGGAGCCCGGCGGCGGCGGGCTCCGCAGCGCAGCGTCAATCTCATTACGCATTCACGAATCCTGAACGCGGTACGAATATGCCACGTAGTAGATCGTACTCGAACCTCAAGGTGGAAATCGTCCTCGTCGCCGCCGCCCAAATAGCAATGTTGTCAGTGATAGACGCAACGCGAATCTAGGTGAGGTCACCCGAAAAGAAGTGGGTAGAAATGGCCTGATTGCCTATTGAAATCAAATGAAAACATATTTACGCTTCGTGATTGACGCGAAATTCGTGCGTTTCGTTTTTCCACTCGTCGTCTTCTTTCTCCTCTCTTCATCTCGGGGGCGAGTGGCTGGTGCACCGCGTGCGCGCCTCCGCTGGGAGTTTGCGTTCGTTGAATAAAGTCGACATTCGTATGCGTTCCGATGGCGGAAATGGAGAAATAGTGAGCGTGCGAATGCATCCCGACGACGTCGCCGTCGACGTGTCGTGATGTGTTATTCGCATGTGTGCACATCATCATCACCATCATTGCTTCATGACCGCTGCAAGCAAATAACTTTCCTTTTTCTCCCTTAGTTGTATTCTTTCTACCGTTCAAAATTTTGGATTTGTAATCAGAGTACCAGTAATGCAATAAGCACAGATAGTCGCTTAATAAAAGATTAAAATCAAATTTTGCGGTTTTGTTGGCGTGATGCGGGAGGAAGTAGAGCTGTTTGATGCTGATGGCGCGACATCAGCTAATGCTTTTACCTGCCAACGTACTTGGATATATGTATCTAGCTGTATCTCTTTACTCGCATCCGCTTCCCAACGCATACCGACACACCGCGGTGGCGACGTCGCGTCGGCGGCGGCTGCATGGGAAGTAATCACATTGCTGGTTGTTTTTGAGGGTCGCATTTACATAAAGTACTACTTTATAATGTAAATAATATATAAGTAACGTGGAGGAGCGTCTGCCGCGCGGAATATAGGCGAAACGCTCCGACGATAGGTAAATGCATCCCCTCTGCTCGGCGGCGGCGGCGAGAGGCGGGAAAACAGGAAAAGGATATTTGCATGTCTCGGCGAAATCGCAAAGCTCTAAATATATCAGGCGGGCGCGTGAGTATTGCGGTATTGACGCGCACTGCCTGCTAAAGTTGTCAGTTTGCGCCGTGGTGGTTTTTCCCGCTAGGCGAAGGGCCTTAATGCAGCTCACCCTTTCGGCTGTGTGTCTGCCTGCGTGGCTGCCATCACCTTCCGGCGTGTGCGATAGATATCGAAAGCGCCGGCTGCAATCAGAGATTGCCTGCGCGCGATATTAAACGCCGCAGCCGCGAAGGGGTGCCAATCCGTGCCAGGCATCCTGTGGCATCACCTCTTTAATGCCGGGCGCAGACGCTAGGTATTTCGACAGCCACAACAGGAAGTGGTTGTTCCTTGATATTTCTCCTACCCTCCTGCCAACTGCTTCTTAACTTTTTTCCTACCTGACAAATTGGATTTTTATTGGTACGCGTCGCTTTTGCTTGAAAGCGAAATACTGTTGGCGCCCAAATTAATAAGTGATATTTCGTGCAGGCAGCGAGAGAAGGAGGAAAGGGGGGATTGTAAATATTAGATGTCTGAAAAACGGCGGCGCGTCCTCTGCAATTGCGCAAATTGTATGAATATGAAACGGGTTCGTTTTCTGCTCTCGGGCAGAAAAATGTTAAAAGATTAAGCTCGGAAAGTGATAATGAGCGGCGCAAAATGTATTCGTCCACGGGTGGTCCATTGCGCGCGGGGGCGAGGGGAAGGATGCAAGAAGCGTGGCAGGCGTTAGGAAAAAAAGTGGAATGCTAAAACCATTGTGAATTATTCATTTATGAAAATACTTTCGACTACTGGCGTGGCGGGGAGGGACTCCCTTGGGAGCGCGCGGTGGTCCGGAATGTATTTACATTGTCGATATGCGTCGTGTCGCAATTTATGTTCCTGCGAAATAGATGCGGTCCTGGTGTCCAACGGCTAATGCGCATTTGCACATGACGTAATTAAAAATTAAAGGTTTCCACACATGGAATTATCCCCATCGCTGAACTCCGGAGCATCACCGAGGGTTGCCCCAAATCAAAACCTGATTAATTTCGACCCTGCTGGCCAAAATTGATAGTGTAATAAAAGCGTGGTGCGACTGAAAAATCTCATTTATTATAATAGTTATTCCGGGTAGAGCCCGCCGATAAATTTCCAAGTATAACAGTGCCCGATGCGATGGTACCGCTCGGTGTATAGTCGTCGTCGGCGGGTGGGGAAGCGCACTTTTTCATATTAGTCATTCCGGCATAAAATGGCATCATCACGCCGTTAGAGCATCCAAACACGTGCGAGTTTTCGCAGATTACAGTGATACCACCCCCGTCGCGTTCACACACAACCACCCTGTGCGCGCGCCACCGAGAGCGCAATCTACAATATTAATGTAAAGAAATACAAACAGCATTCGCTCCCCGGCTGCTTTACGCGCGTGTGACGCTCCCACGTGCGCCAGCGCATAAGACTCATAGCGGCATGAAATTAAAATTATACCAATGAAGTGATATAATCATGGCTTGCGCCTGTGTGGGCGCTTTCTCTACAGTCTACACTCTGCGCACCAAATCGGATTAACACCCCCCACCCACTCCAGCGTTTTTCATTGCGAGACAGAGCAAAGGAGTCGTGTGGAGCAGTTTGCGAACAAGAGGAGTCGCATTTAGTTGCAAACGTGGACAATTTGCACACGAAGCGTGAATTTGGACGGACAAGTGATGCGATATTTGGAGCGCCACGCCGGAATCACGCTCGCACGCTGCTGCAGTCCGGAAGCGCATCGCTCGACAGCGCTACGCCGGCGGCAGCGCACAGTGATAGTTGCAGCGTCGAGGATTTCCGCGAGGGACGTTTAAGGTAGTTGGCAACAGCCTGTGGGGGTGGGTGGTGGGCACGGCGCATTCGAATCGCGTTGAACGGCTAAATAATTACAGCGCCGAATGTGTTGATGCAAGCGCAAATTTGATATAACAAACTTCTCGACTGCAGCCGCGGGTTTGAGCCCCCAACCGGATATGAGAGCTCACACATGCGCTCGACCATAGTTTCGATGCGGCGCGCCGGGCGGCAGGCGACAAAATCCTCCGGGCAGTTTTAAAATAACAACGTGCCAACGCGGGCTTTCATGATTCACACTTTGCGTTCGCACAAAATCTGTGCTTAAATCAGGAATAACTAATATGAGCAAAATATTAAAAGAAAATGTTTTTAAATTTGATAAAGATGGAAGGATGGGAACTTGAACTGATGGCGGCTACAAATCGCCTTAAAACTTTATCGCCGCCAAAAATTATTATTCAAACCTCGATTTAAAGTATTTAAGATTAATTACCCACGCGCCGCAAAGCGCGGGCGTAACGAAGACTGTTCGATAGGGTTATAACCACCCTCACCCCTTAGCAACGACCGCAATCATCGGCGTCGGCGTCGCGGTCGCAAATTAGTCGAACGTCTCCGTCTCAAAACTAAATTTTGTGGAAAATTACGATTTCCTAATTAAAAATTCCACACTTTCGTTTGGAGAATTCAACCACTCACACCACACCACGGAGCCATGGAGCGTCTGGCAGAAATTTGAATTTTGAATGATGAGAAAAGTATTCCCTACCCGCGCCATTGTTTGCCGACAAACCCTTGCCGAATAGACATTCGTCGAGTCGCTCCCGCCGCCCCCAAAACATATCAGCGTAGATACACATGTTTGCCCATAGTATGCTGGACATTAGCGTCGCCCCCAAACAGCTCCCCGACGTGCGTTATTAATACATTTTTCCCGTTTTCCCGTTGCGTAATTTATGCATGCAGCGGTCCGCCACCGCCACCGCCACCACCCGCCGTCACACGGAATTATACAAATGTTGCATAATGTCGGGGACGCCCACCCGCCACGATGTGATTCCATTACCGGGGAGAGTTTTAACGTGCGCCGCCGAAGAAGAAGCAGCGCGGCGCTGCGCCGGGCGACGAAAGCCATCCATATTCAAGCGTCAGGAAAGAGGAGAGATGGATTTTAAGGGATATACTTTACGGCCGAACTGAAGTGGGATCCCCGTCGTTACAACAACACTCACACACATACAGTGCCGCCGCCCCAAAGTCCGTATAATGTACGCGTGGATATCCTGCTGTGTGGTTGCATTTTGCATCCAAAAAGAAGTCTCCACGTACTATACCGAATGACGGGCGAAACATCGGTCTTTCCTTATGATCAATCTTCGGCAGACTTTGATTTTGGCCCAGCGTTCAAAGAGTTATTCAATCTGTGATTAATACGTGATTAATCAGTGCCAATTGGCAAACAGCACCCAGTATAAGATCATGTCCGTCGCGACGGGGGCGGCGGTTTGGAGGCGGTTTGGAGGCGGCCATTCAAAATGCGATGGGGGTGACCGACCGCATCTATTATAAACCCATGGACCGAGCGGGGGTGCGCCTGGTCCACCGTCTGTTCGTGTCGATGACGGTAATGCATCGGCCAGCCGCGTCCCCCTGCCCGCCCTCTCACGCCGATGCACGCCAGATATACCGCCATCAATCAACGACCAGAAAGTACTTTACATCGACGGCGGCGGCCACCTTAATGGGATTATGCTCACTTAGCGAAAAGCAAAAACCGGCTGGGAAAGGGGATGCAGCCGGGGGATCGATCGTTTAGAATCGAAGGCGGGGGAAAAACTTAGTTTCAGTGTTTCTGCGCCAAGCCCAGAGACTTATTAATAATTATTCGCTGCTGGTTTGGCGAAAGAGTATTGGGTTAGTCGGCGCGTAATAAAGTAACGCGGTAATGGCTGTTTTCAGCGCGCCGCGGCGCGGCGTAATGACGGCACCGTCTGCACCAATATTAAAGTGAAATTTTATTAAACCGCCGGATTTCCATTTTATATACAATAAAGAGAATGCGGCCGCCTCTACCGCCGCCGTCACCGAAGACGAGCATGGGCACGAGGACGACGACGACGACGACGGTAGTCATAGCGTCACCCCGAATACTTTGCTTAATAGAAATAATCCGGGAGAGATTAACCGCCTCCCCCGATAATAATAATAATCGCGCGCTCGGTTGCCCGTTGGATGAGTGTCTCACGCTTCCGCATATATTGCCACACTTTGGGGCGGCGGTGGCGTTCGGGTAATCGGTGTCGTCGTCGTCGTCGTCGTCCTGTTTCAGGTGGGACGTGATCACAATGGGAATGTCGTCGAGGCGAAAAGTTTGTCAATATCTTCTCTCTATGTGTGTTGCGGTGATGATAAATAACATCAAGGTAGGAACGTTGGCAACAGCAATGATTTTGCAAATTGCGGTTTTGCACAAGGTCCAATTTATTGAGGGTGGTATTCCGAAAGCATTTGGTATTTAATATTAATAAAATGCCCTTTCCACCACCTTCCCCCCAACAGCCCGAAATAGCCATGGCTACTCTACTCTAGCCCTTTGAACCTACGGGGCCGGTGAATATACATTAAATGAATAGCGCAATGGACGGTATGTGATGCATGGGCATGAAGGTCTCGCATAAAAGGCAGCCGTGCAATGCTGTTGATGCATTTTCCAAAGCATTTATCTGAATATTATATAGAACGTTCCCAAAAAAAATCAATCTCAAGGCTCCAATTTTCCTTAAATGTTATTAGGTCCATAATAAGTCATTTCTTACATTAATTTCGAGAGTAAGAACCATTATTTCAACTGACCTATGAAGGAAGATGGAAATTTCGGGTAGCACTCGGTTTATCAGAAAATACATTAGTTGGAAACTGGGAATAGCTGAAATATATGTACATAGGTGGTCGCAATCAATCATCCCGCTGTCTATTTTCCATGCAGCCGCCTGAACCTTCGACATGCACACGCTGCATGTGCGCATCGCCCCCTACTCATCAATTCGTGGCGTGGTCCACGAAGCGCAGCTATCGGGTGTGCTGCGGCGCAAAAAACCGGTGTGTGGGTGTTGGTGTGCGAGGAGATGAAACGCGTAAACTGCGGCGCGCGCGAAAAAACATGCACACGAAGACGACCGACGGCAGAGGCAATCCGCGGCGAGACAAACTCATATTTCATGAACGCCATCACCGCCGAAACGAATCAACGTGACGTGCACACTCTGTGCCGCGCGCCGCTTCAATTCGTATCCTATCGCATCCCCATTCCGACTGATAACTTTGATAAGGACCCCCTTCCTCCAAACCAAAGCATATGCCCCTATGAGACACACGCCGAGCCAAGATATTGGCATGCCGCCTCAGCCTCCAAAACAGCGATCAAAAAGTCGATTTTAATCCGCCCGATGAACGAGAGGGCGAGGGTTCGTTTCGAACCGCACATTTTCTAAACACCCCCCGAAAAAAAGCGGGTCATAAAAACGCACACGCACGCTGATATGAGCGATATACTACATACGTATTGTGCGAGAGAGGGTTGAGGTTGAGTGTGTGCCCAGGGTGGTCGGTAGCGTATAAATCGAGCGCATAAATTCTGCGCGCGACAGGTACATTTTGATATGTCATCAAATCAGAAATATGTGGATCAGCAGGATTAAATGCCGAACTTGGTTTAATCGCACCGCACCGCGCCGCCCCGCCAGGCGCAACGCAAACATCATCCGAGGGTTCGAGGGCATACATCAAATTCTGACCGGAAAATACACAAAACGTCTCTCTATGCTCAAATACCGAGCACCGCCTGCCCGCCCGGGTGCAGCAAGAATGATTTAGGATTTCGATGAGTTATTGTATATTCCCACTGTACGGCAATATTGTTAAAATTCCGTTTTGTGTGTGCTGTGGGTAGGGGGGAAAATCCGGGTCAAATTGACTCTCGTGCAACATGATGTACAATTTACTTGTGCGATGTGGCCCCCTCCAGTTCCCAATTATATATGGTCCACGGGGAGAGCTGCGCCCACACATTCGATTCGAGTTGATTAATATAATGCGCACTCACCTGAAACAAGCGAAACAGAAAGAAAAATCAGATCGATTAGTTTCGAGGCTTACAGATGAATGTTTAAATGTTTAATGTTGCAACTGATCTACTGGGGGTGCTCAGAACCCCAAATTCCCAATATTGGGTTGGAATTTAGTACTGATCCAAATAAAGAAAAAGGTCTTGATATTTGATTTAGGCACCACCAGGTTTTCCTCAAAACCCACCACCATCGCCACCGGCAGCCACCGGTGAGAATTGGAAGTCTACGGATTGGCAAAAGGGCGAAAAGGAAATCTAGAGAAATCGTGCGACGAACGAACGAACGAACGCCGAACGAAGCAGAAAGAATTCGTTTTCAATTACATTTCGTTAAAGCCTACCAGGATTCATCGCTTAGAAAGCCCGGGACGCCGGCGCGCTGTCTTTCGTCTTCGCTGCGCGTCATCATAGACTAGCGGCGTCTTCTTTTAGCCGGCGTGCCAATTTCGCTCCAATCTCATCTCGTCGGTGTGTCGTCGTCTGGCATCAATATACTATGACTTACATCGATGCCGCACGGCGCGGTGGTGACGAGGGCCATGGCCCAGAGTGCAGCCACCCATCCACCCACCCCGCACACAGCATCCTCCGCAGCAGCAGCAGCAGAGCAGTAGCGAGCGCTTGGGAAAGAATCGATTGCTGCCACGTGGCGCTTGCGACCGTTCACCCCCACCGACAGCAGCAGCAGCAGCCCGCTGATTCCGCGCGTTTGGCCCAAATACGGCGCAAAACAACGCGAGACGAAATTTGCAGACGCGATGCCGTCCGCTGATATCTCTCTTGATATATTCGGCGTTCGGCACTGGCATGTTTCGGTACCGGTTACATTTCGACAACGCGGAGGAAAAAAATAAATAACTCGCGTGCGGAAGTTATATACAATATACATCTCTATATGACTCCCCATCCACCCGCTGCCGCCCCCGCGCATTTTCAACGTCTGTTTGTTTATGCTAAAAGTTTTACGAGGGTACCGAAAACGCCGGCATACAAAGTGTTCGCTTACACCTCCGCCCACACATTCGGAATCCCCGTTTTATTTCAAACGATGTGCGCCCGTGTTTGGATGTGTGTTTTTTTATTTTCTTGAAGCCCCGGCAAACGGCTCGGTATCTGGTCGCGAATATAAATCGTCAGGGTGGGTAGGCGCCCTAAAGGCGTTTGTATGCAATTTGTTTCGTCGTCGCCGTGTGTAAACACCATAATTTTTAACCGCATGTCATCGATACACCTAGCGCGCACCTACGCCCGGCGAAAAATGAATAAGTTTCTTATTTATCAAGCCATCAAGGAGTGAGCGCTGCACTGGCAGGCGGACGCTGACAAACTGACTATTTCTGGGACGCCACATATGGGCGCGCGGAGGGTGATGGAAAACGTCGGAGGAGCGCAAAAATATATTTCGCCTTAGTTGGAATAATATTGATTCAAGGGATGTGGATCGAGTGCGGAAAGCTTTTAGCGTTGGCTGCTGGCTGGCGCACGCGAAACGCCGAATACATATATTAGCCTGCCGGGGGGAAGAGTGCCGCCGCGCACCGTCGAGCGCTCTAGGTTTGGTGCAAAGTAAAGAAGGTCCTCTACTTCCTTCGGAATCCAGACGACGTCGTCGTTCTCGCTTCGAAACGAGCACACGCACACCGACACATACGGAGGCAATCCTGGCTGACTGCAGCCAGCCAGGGTGGGATGGATGTTGGGGATTGGGTTCGTTTCGGCTGCGAAGGGAAGCAAATGTGCCAAGCCGACCTGCCTGCGTGCTGCGTGCGGGCGCAATAAGTGCCTCTCCTTCGGCACATATGCCGCCGGGGGGAATATGCCCCACGGTCCCTTTCTTCCTGCTCCCACACAACCACCTCTCATCCGCTCCCGCATCCACTGGAGGAAAGATTCGCGCTTCGGCAATGAAACAACATAACTAACGCGCAGCGCGCAGCACACAACGTGTTTGCTTTCATATTACGGGCGAGTGGCGAGTGAGGTTTGGACAGCGCGCACGCAACCCTCTCATTCAACTTCCTGCTGCAACAGCTGATGTAGCAAAATCCAGCAACGAGCAAGCAAGGGTTACGCGCGGGAGAACATCTTGTGCATGCGTTACTCCTAAAACTGTAACAGCACCCCGTCCACCCGTTGAATTCATTTTGGAAGTACGTATTTATATAGAACACCCCTGGGCCGTTACAAATTCTTGCAGTAACCCCTTTCCTGGCTATAATTTGCGGATCATCATCAGCGCCGCGCATAAATCATTCTCGGCTATGAGTAGATTAAAATGATGGACACTGATAGCTAATAATGAAATGTCTACGCGGGACATGCGGCACGTGGCCTTATCGGGCATTAAAGTTGCAATAAGACACGTGACCATTCAGTCAATCCCCTCATGGGAACGACTGGCTGGCAAGCGTAGACAATGTGTGCGAAGCCCCAGTTGAAAAACAGGACTGATTTGCAACACGTTCGACGTGATGGAAAAAAGCCGACACGTGACTGAAGAAAAATACTTGTCCATGGAAATTGATCTGCACTTGCTGCAACTTATTTAGGGGACACTGCCTGTCTATGTGTGCGTATTTGGGAGAGATGTTGGTCTGTAAGTCAGCTTAGCGATCCTCAAAATTGACACGTGGCATCTGGTTGCAGTGCTGTATTTTGTGTCGTTATATAAAGCAGCCTTCCGCTTTCCGACGCGTCCCCGCCGCACCGTCTAATTGCTTAGTTATGATGTATTAACGCCGACGAGCGGCACACGCGCTAATTAGCAACACGGCGCGCAGCATGCTCCGGCGGATTAACAAAGGTAATTAAAGAGCAGCACGACGTCTGACGACTGGCATAGCGCGGCACAGGCTCAACGGGCGCTTAATTTGGCAACGGTGTCATGTGTCATCCGTCATAGAAGTTTTCCCAATTTTGCTGCAATGGCGTATTTTTTGCCCCACCACCGCTTTCTCGGTCGGTAGACATCGTTGATTCGGATTTCTAACGAAGGACGTCCGCGGCAAAGAAATGAAATGAAAAGAAGAGCGCACCATCGAGGGGAGGGAGGGATGACGTCTGGAGGCGTAAGCGGCAGCACGCTCGGTTTATCAAAAGCGCCTTGCTTTGATGACGATTCGCGTCAGCAAGACAGGAGGGGGGCGAACGCGGTGAACGAACGGAGAGAGGACCTTCTGAAGCGCGCAGAGATGAAGACGCCAAAGAGGACGACGCAGGACGCACGAGTTAAGCATGCGGAAGTAACATTCGTATATATGATGGATTCCCCAAGACGGGCGCACCGGCGGTTTTGGGATGCGTGGAAGAAGCGGCGAGCAAAGACTTTAAGGAGTGCGTCCATCCATCCAACGATCCTGTCGAGCAACCATCCATCCATCTATCCATTCATTCATTCATTCCCTTCTTCAACCCTGTATCGTCTGCACCACGACGACAGAGCGTGTGCAATTCCGTTTCGGCGCATTGTGCGCAAGACGTGAATTTAATTCACTTACATGTGCAGAACGCGCACGATTTTAATTGACGTCGTCGTTTGCACCCCTACGCGGCTAAGGCCACATATGCCAGCAAGTACCCGCTTTTGCGATAAATTAGCGCCGAACGAAATTGGCAATTTCGTCATTCGCGAAACGGAGAAATCGACAAAAAGGTATAAAATTATTCCATCGGAATTATTAAAACCGCTGATATGTGGTGACTTTGCTTCTTGCTGCGCCGCGTGGATTTAATTATCCGGGCGAATCGCGCGTAGCATAATTGGGTTCAAACGGTACAAAGTCCTAGTTCCGCACGACTACGGCGACACAACGCCAACCAACGCCGCCGACTGATGACGAGTGAATTATGGTTTGGGAGGACGCCTGGCAAACAACGCACGCACCAAAACAGAACTCCACCACCGAATCGACCCACCCAGAATTCGGTTGCTTGCTGCCGCGTTGCAAAGGTATGGAGCACTCGCAATTGCAAATGAGTACACGAGTTGGAAAGTACACAAGGACATTCATGCATAAACTTCAAGATACTGGGTGTATTCTTAATCCAGCGATAATAAATCGCATTCGTGACTTCCTAACGGCTTTATTTGAACAACATTTAATGAAAGTATAAAATTTGAACGTCGGGTATTTTTCTTCCATGTGAGCCGTGTTTCGCAAGTGGTAGTGCATACAACAGCGAATTAGTTAATCAAACAAACGGAAACAACAATAAACAATTTAATTACAACAGCGGCGCGACGGGCACAATGTGTAATCAAGCGTCGCCCGAGTCACACGATGCACGTTTACCTCCCGCCTCGGCGTTTAGGATATTTTCGCACAAGCATACACTTCCGCATCTCTGCAAAGTGCTGCGCAGCACAATAAAAGACAATAAAAGCCCTAGTTGTGTCTAACGACCGTCCTCCCTGTTTACCGAATAATTAAAGAAGTCATAAAACAACGGCAGCGATTCGAAGAAATTACATCCGTCCCGGGCTTTTGTTTTTGCGTTAAGCGTTGCGTAATTCACGTCGGGGAACAATATCGAAATGGACGCGCGCGCTTTGCGCCGGGTGCGAAATTATTGCCTCGCACATGACCGCGCTCATCGCAAAATTATTGCTCACGAGTTCGCACGTATGTGCTTTTTTGTGCGTTGACTTTTTCTTCCCCCCCGCAGGCAGGCAGGCAGCAAGCATCGAACTGTCGAGCTTTGTGGCGCACTTGTTATTTCTGGGTGTGTAGCACAATTGAATGCTATGCGGTCGCTTTTGATGCTGCAGGACCAGGACCGGGAGAGAGAGAGCATCGTTGTATGCGTCGGTCGGGGACGAATAAATGTGGTGGAACGTATTTGGCATACCGAATGCGTGCGTTTTGCGGTCTCCTAACAAGCAACCACCACCGCCCCCAAACACATAGCAGTTCCCATCGAATACTACTCACGCTTCCCGCTGGCGCACTCGGCAATCTAACACCGCGCGCCGTGCCGGTGCGTTCGTGTACACAGTTTTACAGTTTGAAGCTGCGTGCGAGGAGTTTCGCCAAGGTGTGCGGCATTAACATGGACATCACGTTCGTGGACCCGCCGCAGAGGTCCGCGGGCTAACGGCGCGTGTAACTTTGCGGCTAGGAATCAACGGTTTTTGAGGGGTGAGAGCAGGAGGGAAGGAATATAAACTGCTGCACGAGTCAAGTCGAGAGTGTAGCGGGAGCAAGCGTAGACCCATTCAGTATTTTGGGGGGTGGTTTGGGTGTGTATCCGACGTGTGGGTCCATCGGTGTCTGAATGGCAATAAAGGTGCGCATGGGCATCGAGATAAAACCACTCTGACATATCTCCCCCTTGGCCAATACAGGACTGGTCTAGGATTCCCCGGTTTTTAGGCGAAAAATTGTTTTCCACCAATTAAGGACTCATACGTTATCAGTTAATTTATGCCTGCGAATTCCTCTATTTGCCCACTGCCAATAGGAGGAACAGTAGTAATGCGGGTGGTGTAAAAAAGATGAAAGAATTTATTTTTTGCAGGTTGGGGTGTATCCACGGCATACCCATCAGCGATGTCGACGTGATTGGAACGCGGCTCGCTTTGATTATACTTTATCGACGACGCCGCCGGTGGTGACGGTGATGCCTCTCCCATTCCACGTCTTGCACTCACCCCTCCATGCGGGGAAGACGCCGATTATCCGCTGGCGAACATCCTCCACCGTTGGCGACGCTTTTTTTGCTTCCTTCTTTGCGAGAGTACATTTGCGCGAACGAACGAACGCACACGCGAGGAAATGCAGAAACAAACTACATCATTACGAGGTGAAGGCGCTCCCCGGCCGGAAAAGAAAGAGAAAAGACCGTTTTTCTCCCCCGCCATTGCCCCGCATTCAGCAATACATTTTGAAGGCGATGATGGAGGTAGAGAGCAGGCGCGGCGCGCACCCCCCTACGCGCACAAAGACTAAAACCGTGGAAAATCAATCGATTACATCGAGTCTCCGCACGGGGAAACGGGGGAAGTGTGCGGGGGAATAGAAGGCATCATTCGAGAAACGACGAGCAAAGCAGAAATAAAGTTGCGCAAAGTTGAAACGCGGCAAATTGGAAAACGCAATGCATCGGAATGAACGCCAATGCGTAGCGGATCCCAACGACCACAGGGCGCCGGCGCCGCTCCACCTCAGTGCTATCAGCAGCAGTTAATGAACTCTTAAGTTGGGTTAAATAAATGTGGCAATTAAAAGCAACTAGCTCGAGACCTATCTCCCAGCCTCAAATTGTAAAAGACTATCTTGAAACGACGACAACGATGGATGTAAGTATGTGGATCTGCTATACAAAGCACTTCGCATTCCTGAGATTTGCGATAAATTGAATACTGTACGCGGGTGGAGTCGTTGTCGCTGCGGGCGACACCCGGTGCGCGAGTAATTAATGCCGCTAGCGATACACGGGGGCTTTAGTTATTTATCATTAGTCACCAAGCCTTCTTCTCCTTTTCGGGGGGGGAGGCTATGAACAGCGAGACTATGAAGAGGTGTGTGGCGGCTATTAGCAAGCGCGCCCTGCCTCCCGATGGCTTCGACTTCTATTACCGGCCGCAGCACAGCGCTTGCAATAGATGTTAGATAATGTGGAGGAATTAAGGGCGATTCTCTTGTGGATGCGCGAGTGATTCAGTAACATTGTTGAAGTTTAAGTGGTCCGTTGTGCGAGGAACTCACTTCCAACCCGGGGAAGGAGGCGGTGGAGGAGGTACATGTGGCAAGTCGCATTAGGTCCGGGGACTCTCTTCCAACGGTTAATGCGATATACGCGTACACCGGGGGTACGTATGTGTTTTGCACTCAAGGCACGCGACTGGTTGTATTGAGTTCGCGCGCACACCTCACTGCTGTTGGCGTTCGATAAAAGCCAAAGTCGCGCGCGCTGTGAAGTGAACCGCACCGGGGCGCGCACTATATAGTAGGATCATCCCACTAATAGGATATAGGATGTCTGGCGAGCTGTGGCCCTCCGTCGATGACTTACGCGCGCGCCAGCCCGCCAAACACTCCCCGGAGACTGGCCGATAACGATCATCAATAATACCCTATCATGAATACAATACAATGTGCAATATGTTGTTGTGCACCACTGCTGCTGCTGTTGTGCAATACGGGGGACTGCTGTCCAACCGGAACGCGGGCTGGTGCTGGGTTGGGGGCTGTCTGGTGGTTTGGCTGCTCGATAATGCATTTCGCCGCAGCCGCGCATGCATGTGCATTCAATCTTCTCGGTCATGCCGGGGCCGCAGCCGGCTCATCTCTCCGATCATGAGACCAATTTACTATCTATCAGATGCACTCTTACGCGACTGATGCGCTGACCGCAAACGCGACATTCGACATGTCACCCCCGCCGCCGTCCTTTTGTTGATCCCTGATCGAGTCGGTTACCTGGTAAAGTCCTGCGCACGTAATACAATAAAGCGGTGGTTCTGAGGGATATTTCTTTGCCCCGGTGCCAAATGGCGTTTGATTTACGAGTTCGATAATGTCTGGAAAGGAAGTTATGACGTCTCTCTCCCCCGCCCCACCAGTTGAGGCGCTTTGCGTGGAGGAGGAAGAAGGTTGCTGCCGATGCTGCTAAGGAAAGGTTAAAAGCCTTTCGACGCAAGGTGTGTTACCGCCCCAGGCTTTGGGGGAAACGATTTTAATGCTTTTCAATGCTACCTGGAATTGCCAACCGGGTGGGATGGCGAGCAAAAACACTTACACTACGCCCCTGGACCCTAGCATTAGTATAGAAAAGGTTAATTAAGTTGATTTCTATTAATTTTCAACTTTGAGCAGCGTTTTGAGCCTCCCCAAAACTAAACTACTGCCAAAAACTTTGTCCACATCGCCCGGCTCCGGAGAAAGAGAGAGGGAGAGATCGGAATAATGCGATAATAAAATATGCAAAAGCTGGGCGGGAAAATAATTTATAGTCCACGTATTCCGGATGCGGATGTGTAGGGATGGAGAATGGTTTCACCCGCCATCAACTTTACTTCTCGGGTACTTGACGCAATCCTTTGCCCGGCGTGTGCTTCATGTTTTACGATCCGAAGATGCGGAGATAGGCATCCATTTGACCCAATTATTTCTGTACCTCCGTCCCGAGGGCTTCTATCATGTGAGCTTTACGATTTTTCTTGTTTGCTCCGAAGGAAAAAAGTTGCAGAGAGTTAATGTTGAGGTTGAGCTACAAATTATTTATTTCTGAGCAAGAACTTCATTCAACCGATCATTGATAGAGATTTTAAGGGTAATTTGAATTTCTATTTCCATCATAATTTTTCCCAAAAGATGTATGTGGTTTATATTTAATTCGAGCATGACAGTTGCAATGCGCAAAGCATTGACGACGCGCCGCGCACATCGTTGCGGTGCGGGGGCGGCTCTCGCTGTCAGTGTTCGCACATTTACAAAATTTCTATTTATATGCAGATATGGAGCACACACTCACATGCGGTGTTGTACTATGTGCGTAGCACTGCAGGGGAGTTGTTTAAAACCCTCTAATTTAGTTGCCAACAAGGAAGGGCATAACAGCACCATGGAGGTGGTTCACCCTTCGCACAATGTGAGCCCTACGGTGACGTCTGCATACATATCTGTTGTTTTCTTCCGGGGGGAAACGGGGGAGAGTACGCAATATACGCATTTATCTTCACGGTTTAAATTGCGCCCATAAATATTATTTAATAATGGTTCCAATCGTATGCATAGTGGCCGGGGTCACGTTTCGAAATTAGTCCCAAATTGCTCCGCGCAAGTATAAATAAAAATATTTATATTAAACGCGCTTTGCCGCCACACCTTTTGACCGCGCAAATGGCGTGCGCGCGATGAAGGCGAGGCGCAAATAAAAATAAAAAAAAATACAAAACCATGGTTCGTTCGTTCGCACGATGAACACGTAAAAATTCGCAGAGATTATGAAGTTGTCCGGCACGGGCGCGTTGCTCCCGGCGCGGCGTATATTAACTGGCGAGTGTATAATCGCACACGCATGGAACGCGCGCAGAGTGGGAATGGCCGTAGCGTGACGGACCTCTGCATAATGGACGATAGCCGGGGTGCCTTATCATTCGCATCTCGCGCGCGCGGCCGGGCGGGCGGGCGGCCCCTTTAATAAAAACAACGCGCCCCGAACGAACGAGAAAATTGCGTAGGTGCACTTCTTTTTTATTAGCACTTATGGAGAGCGCGCGCACGTACGTACACAGTAACGCCGAAAGTGATACCGGAGCCCGGTCGGGGCGCTGATGGACTGGGCGGCCGCCGGACCCCGAAAGTAAAAAGCGACTATATAATAAAACACGTATACTTATAAATTCTCGCGGGCGCGATTCGCATGCGGCGCACGCACGAATTTCATTTCGCCGCCTGCGAAATCCGCCGGATAAAACGCTGGACAAAGTGGGCGAATTATTCAAATGCACACGCGCCTTTTTATTTATTTCCCTCGCCGGATTATGACGCCATCAATTACGCAACAATATCGAAGCCTTGCGAATTTTATGCATAAGCAAGTCGAAAACTTGACAACAAAAGTTCGCGTTAGTTCGCGTAATATGCGAGCTTGGAAGTTTGCCTCGCGGGGGGTTGCAACGGGGGTTGAGGAGCGAGGTAGAAGGAAGAGGACGATGTGACACGCATCGAAGCGCTCCTGCGCAGAACACGTCGTCATTACGATCCTTAATAGGATCTACGCTTTGAATCATCGTTTCATTACAGTAATGAGTTCTGCTCTCTGCGCGCGCGAGAGAGAATGGGATGCTGGGTGCCAAAACAAGAACAACAATACACATACAACACATGTAATAGAAACGCAACGCGCGTTGGTTGTTTACTCTCGCTAGACATTAATAAGCAGCCATGCTGGAATCGAAATTAGAAATTGAGCGCCGCGTTCGCTGTGGCGCAATATTCCAGCGCGTCGAGGTGTAGGCGGGTAGCATATCCGACCGTAATTGCATCAATTGCGACGACTGCAGCGTCGTCGTCGTCGTCGTCGTCGAAAAACGACGATGGAAATTAAATGCGAAACAAAGCGACCCAAGTCCCCTGCCAACGCGGCGGGGCATATAATATAATCTCGTTAGCCGTTTGGCGTTTATGTCTCATTCTTTCCAACTGCCCGATGCCGATGTAGCGCGCACCGACGACGATAATGACTTTGAAAACTTTGCCCAGGCGAGAGTGCGTTTCGTTTGCCGAGGTAGTAGTGGCGCTGCGATGAGTAATAAGCACGATAATTTAGATTTGCATTTGCAATTTATTCTTTCCATCTCTCTGCGTGACCTACGTACGTACGCCTGGTGTGAGTGGATGTGAATGCGTTTGTGTTTTCCATCATTGTTCGAGCGCGCCACGGACGATTTCATGCTGCGGCTCCGCGTCCGTCATGTATACGCGAAAATTACATGCATTATAATAATGCGCGAAGCAATTTGCGAATGTGCAGTGCGCGCGCGCCCGCAAAGAACTCGTTTCGTTGTGGATGCACACACAAACAGTCTAACGCCTGCATCCCATCGGCGGTTGCAGAATTAAATAAATTACGTGCGGTTTTATATCCGCGCTACGGTAATGCGTTTCGGAATATGTGAAAAAAGGAGCTTTGTTCGCCTCCCAAAAACCTAACCGCATAGATAATAATTAAAGCTGCATATCATCTTGATCGGCGTAAGACGGTACGCAAAAAAAAACGAATTTTGCATATCTCAAAAAGATCCAGATTTCTATACCAGATTAAAACCGGACAGAAAAATGCGCGCAAGCGGGTATGATGCAAAAGAATGAAATTTTAATTCGGGCCGCTCGCCGCCCTTCCCACTTTCTTCTGGCGCCCGGGCGCGAGAAATCTAATCTTCCGAATAAAACGTGCCCGCTTCATGAAAATAATGCCCCGAAATTGTGATAAACTGCCGGCCGCCGTCGACGCCGTTCGGAATGGCGGAAAGAAAACGTGTGCGCCGCCGCCGCGCCGGTAGCAGCCGCGTTCCACCGCTTTTCGCTTGTAATTTATGCGAGGTGTGGAATATGAAATTAGAATGCGGACGCCTTAAAAACCAAGTGTCTTCGTAACACCACCATCCTCACTATGGTTCCTAGCAACTTCTACGCCCAGTAGAAACAAATAAATGATGTTGGAGGTTACCCTGAAGAGGGGGCGGGTATGAACGATGCAAACAGCAAGGTGACAAGCACAAAAAGTACGCGAATCGAAAGAAAAGCGGAGGAAAAAACGAAGGAAAACGCCAGCCAGGATACGGGTGCCTCCTGGCAGCAGGGAGGGTGGCAGGGGGATGATTGCTGTGGAAGACCGAGTGGGCAAAAAGGGCCGAGTCATCGTTGCAAATATAAAACGTCGTCTTTAAAGCGACGTCTTCGTTTTTTTTTTGTATGTGTGCTTGCGCTCTTCCTGACGTTCGTTCGCGTCCGTCCTTCCATCATGCCGGGGCACACAACCGGTGGAATCGGACGAGCAAATCACATTACGTGCGGGAATCGCGTAGCAGGAAGTAAATGGAAGAAAATTACACCCGAAAAAAACTGGGGCAATATAAAGATATCTATCATTTAATTACATTCGCAAACCGGGCGTTTTCGCTTTCATGGGTGATTTTTTCCCTTCTTCTGTTTGTCGATGACTTCCGCTTTCGGATTTGAATGGCAGGCAACAATGCGTGGGTGGAGCTCAAATTGATTGGGAGTAATGCTTACCGTTATGGACGAGAAGCGTGGAATCTCTGGCCAGCGCCAATTCGGAATCGGTCAGCGTCGCGTCGGAGGCGTTCTCCGATGACGGCGTGTCACTGAGACCAGCCGGCTGCTGGTACAGCGGATGCTGGTACGTGTGCGATGAGGCGTACCGCCGCGGTGACTCTTCGCCCTCGGAGCCGCTAACACTGTACGCGGGATACAGCCGGCCCTTCCCTGCGAAAAAAAGTAAAGCGCACATGAAAAATACGCAACCATACAATCCCAATTAATTACGAATTGAAATTCATCGAACATCGCTCGGCGCCCCGAAAAAATCCAGGAAAAGCCTGGATGAAACGAGGGAAAGTTTAAATTGCATATATTGTAAGTGCATAATGAAAGGCAGCGTCGGATTGATGGGGTATGTACATACCTGCATCGAAAAAAAGCACATTCAATTTATTTTTGCAAATCAGAGCGATACCGCTAGCCCTGTGCAAACGCACCTAACTAAGTTTGTAAACAAGTTACGTCGCAATATAAAAGGAACGTCAATTGCGCAGCCGGTTCGTTTTGGGGAGCGGCGGTGGAGAGAAGGAAGGATGAGAAATGCGAGGGTTTGAAAAGTTTTTCGTGTTCTGCCAACGCAAAAGACACGCAACGAAAAAGGCTCATAATAGTTTTCCGTATGTAATTTTCTTTTCCAAATTTAATTATAACCCATTAATATGTCGCCATTGCGCACAACGCATAGCAAATTAACCACCACCACCCCTCCGCTGCCTTTGGCGTAATCCTTTGTGCGCAAAGCGAAACTCGACGAAAAGTGCGCAGGGAAAAAGTTTCTCTCGTTTGCTGCCAACCACATGTCAGTTATTAAAAGCTATAAATCCGTTAAGACGTCGAGTAATAGTCGGCGCGCAATAAATCTATTTCCGACAGAAGTAGAAGGAAGCAGAAGAAGAAGTCATGAAAATCTTCGCCGGAATTAAGTCAGCAGAAAAAAAGAGGAGACGAGCGAAGAAAACAATAATGAAAGCCGGGAGGAGGGAAAAAATCGACACCGAAAATAGATTTCCTTCTTTTCCGCTCTACGCGAGGTGCGCGTCGCGCAAGGGTGTAAGCCGTAAAGCTACTATTCTAAATCCAAATCTAAATTCGCATAAAAACGTCAACAATTTCCATACATTTTTGCGTGCGAAACGCTCCACTTTACGCCGGCACGGCGGCGCACGCTGTGGGAAATTTCGCGCACGAAGCGTGACAGTATTCACCCCTTCCGTTGCGACACACGCGTTCTGTATATGTAATAAGAATAAATATTCTTCGCGCAGCGTGCGCGCGCGCGCTAGAGATACACTCGACATCCGTCTGGCGGCGGTGGCGCTGGGCCGTGCAGCATCTCGCAGCAATCATGTGGGCGCCCAGGGGAGTGCTGGCGAATTACGTCAGCGCTCGTAATACTCGCGGGGGCTGCAGCCGCCGCACGCCGATGGATGTGACAGAACCCGTGCGTGCCATAAGGCCTGCGTTGCCGAACACGACGTCGCTTTCTTTCCCCGCCTGCCGTTGGTGCACTTTAGTTGGCGTAGACTTGGGCGCACGAGCAGCCCACCCCCCAGCTGGCGGCGGAGGAAAGATGAGCGATGACGAGGTGCTAGGCATAATGCCGCCCCTGGGAATCGGGGCTGCTTGATTGCTCGACAACGAGCCGACTTCACTCCGTGCTCTATCTCCACCGCTTTTTTTCTTGGAGGGAATCAAAGACCTTATTGTTCAAAGAATCTGCTGATTTGCAACTACATCTTATTAAAATCGCGTAAATAACATCAGCAAGTGGAGGAAACGCGGGTAGTGTATAATACGAAGGGCAAACGTGAAATATGTCTCCGGTGGCCGAAGCTGATGTCTGTTATAAGTGAACGATGGCGTTGTAAGTTCGCTGTGACGCGATATGAGCGATGGCGTGACGCAGACCGGGACGCTGGCCGCGCGATCTCGATGGGAGGCACGTACGCGAAATAATCCATCGAGTAGCAAGCAGGAGGAGAGCGCACCCACCCAGCCGCAGGGAAAATGTAGGTCACGGCGGAAAAATGCTTAAATCTGATAACCGCAGCTGCGCGCTAAATTATTCCACACCGGCAACCGACTACCCTTCCTTCCTTCCTACCCCGTTCCCCTCCCCCCGTCCCGCCTGGCCACACATTCGTCGACGTATAAATATTTTGGTGATAATGTTGTGCACGAGAAGCGCAACTTTGATAAAGTTACGCGTGAAAAATCGCTCGGTTCATTGCATGCTCAGTGGCGACGCAATCTAATCGACTCTATAATTTATTCGCAAACGACTTGCCAACTACGCGTTTCTATTGTTTGCCTTTGTTCCCTCCCAACCCCACCTCCCGGATTGCATTGCATAGATCTAATTCGAAGATACCGACTGTACAATATTCCTCCGGACTCGATAAGCGAGCGCTCGTAAATTATTCATCTAATTCGAAAGTCACTAGGTCTGTAATCACCATCTGGGTGCCGCGGCGCGGGTGGGAATCGATGGAACACCACCCTGCAGGACTTGGCGCGCTTGTTAAGGCAGGACAATAGTGGTAACTCTTGCTTTCCACGCTCGTTCGTTCTTTGGGCCGCCGCCATGCAAAACCATTGTGGCACTCCGAATAGGGGAGGTTTTATAATTAATTTGATTTCATTGTTGTTGCACATGTTAGGCGTCCTGGATCGAAATGAAATCGGTGCGCGGCGCGCGGCACGTGGCCTCCATGAATATTGCATCGGCTCCGAATTATAGATCCAGGGGTAGTTCGTATAGTCCGAGTGGAGATTATTCGGAATGGCGATTAGATCTTATCACTCAATTATGTATGTATTTGAAACCAATGGGGTGCCGAAAAGCTTCTTTGCACTCTGCAATTGACATGTTTGCTTATCGCCCCGTATCTTTGAACGCAATCTTTGGCTGAATCATAGAATCTATTCAAGCTTTATTTTTAGCGAAAAATAACCCTATTTTTGGTTGAGATGTGGATGCGGTGTCATTGACACTGACGATGATGATGATGATGATGGATTACCCGTCGGGTAGCCTTTTGTTGTTTGGGAGGCTCATTTACATCAAATTAACGGGCCCCGATATTTTTTGAGGCGAGCAAAAGTTACACACGCATTAACTGCCTAATGGATGCAACCGGTGCATTCTTTCATCTCGTACTTTTCTCTCCAACGGTGATGTGCGTCGGAAAGGGTTTTTAGAAGGAGAAGGGGGATGGGAGGGAAGGCACCCCCCAACGGTATACTACGCTCATCAGGCCGTAAATTATTCATGGACTTGCATAACTAACGGCGTTAATGCGTTCAACAGATAGACAAGTGTTGCCGCGTTTGGGTACCAATCCCTTCGCCCTCGCAGCGTTAACGAGACGTGTGGTGGTGGTGTTGAAGCAACGAGGTTGGCCAAATATTTTTGCCAAATGGCTGGATGACCCATTTCGAATGCGTAAATTATTGCAATCGAAATTCCCCTTCTCCCCCCAGTTGCCGCCATTCATCATTAACGGCATGGCGCGCCGTGGCGGCGGCAGGGGTGTAATCAAATTGGTTTATCATCGCACGATTGAGTGCTAAGCCCTGCGGTGGTCCCGTCCCATCCCGTGCCCGTCCCGTCCGTCACTTCCGTGAATTCATATCTCCGCGGCCACAACCGCAACTTATTGTCCCGCGCCGCAACAATGCTTAATTGCTTGCTTGATAACGCGCGCGCATTCCGGGCAGATTGTTAATAAACTAAGAAACAATAGTCGATTTCGCATACAACATCATGTCCAAACCCCCAGCAATTTACGCCGATGCATGAATTGACAGTTCGATGTTCCATCAAACGCTAAATTGCCAATCAATCGATTGATTAAATTTCGGGTGTGATTGCAATCCGTGCGATGTATATCGAAATTTCAACATGTTGTTGTATAGACCCAGGGTGAGAGAGAGTGAATTATTTCGATTTTGGGTTTTTGCCTCGAGGCAGTACTAGTTTGGTTTGCATCTAACTGCTTTGCCAGGATGAACACCCAAGTGCTTGTGTGCACCGGCCGAACGGACGGTGAAGATTTCAGAGGTTGGTGCGCTCCAGGCAGAAAGAGCAGGAGCGGGTGCGAGGCAGCAACCCTCGGAAAGAGTGGAGGAGAGAAAGGATGATGATGGGGCGCGTGTGCGGTCTCCAGGATCAATACACGAGCGAACCCGCCGCGCCGCTTTCTAGCCTGCTCGTTTCCCCGTATATAGTTCCTATCCCACCCAAAACCGAAGCTGGAAAAGTCCGAAAAAAATGGAATTCACAAACGGGACTAAACATTTTTAATGAAGACTATAACGATGGTAATGGCAAACAAAGTTGCACAGCACAGCGCGGCAGCTTGTAATCCCGCACGACGCTGACACACATATGATTAATCCGCCAAGGCTTGTGCGCAGCATCGTATAATGATATACTTTGCTAGTTCTAACTACCGCTTGCTGCGAAGAATACAGCAGCGCAATCCCCCGGCTTGCGGGAAAGGAAAAGGCTTACATCGAATCCAAAATTTAAAGCCGCACAGCGCTGCATATATGCGGAGCACGACGTAAAATACAATTTGCACATTTATTCGGCCGGGAGAAGCGACGCCGACATCTTCTACCACTTAGCATGATGCGCCCAGCTTAGCCCCAGCAGTCGTCTGAAGTTGTAAATTGATAGTTGTTGTAGTAGCGCATACGCGACGTTTTCCGATTCCATACATCATATTTTTATCGGAATGCCAACGCCAGAAGCGACAAGCTGCATGCGTGGCAGTAGCAGAGTGTGTTTGTGTGCGGACGGGGAAAGATATGGATGATGTTTTCGAAAAGTTGTTGGCATGACGTACGCCATGTTTATCCACTTTTGAAATGCAACATTTGCAACCAGTCGGCAATTCTCGCGACTATCATAATCATATCGCAATGCAGCGCGCCAGGTATACGTAATTGGCGTGTGCTGGTTGTAGGTCAGTGACGTTTCCTCGATATCCAGTGTTAATTACAGTGTCGCCATGCATCGTCATCGCAACCTGTCTCTTCCAACCCCCGCCGGCCGCCCTAATCGCAGTGACTGCTGTGTTGCGGGGTGGGCTTCGTTAATGTGCGGCAATCGCCCGAAGCTATGCTGTTGTATCACACGCGATCAAACACGATGTTATGGAGGAAAAAATAACATCCCCCCAAGCTCAAGCTCCTAATCGTAGCATAAACGTCAAATTCATACAATTGGCGGGTGTTTTTATTCAATAGAACTCTGCGAAATGGCGCTATATTTATACAGACAACGATCTAGTATATGTTTAGCTTTTTACTAGGTGAATGCTTGACTTGTTCTTCCGGTTATTACCGCATTGGAACGCCGCGCGCTTTTATTACCGACGCAAAATCATACATAACGTAAAACGACAAAACTGGAATGAAGTACATTGCGGAATTCATCCCGTTTCGCTCATATTGGACGCGCCACGGCTATAAACACACAAATATACAACAAACAAATCCATTATGGCACTTAAAATGCAAATCTTGGCCGCGCGCTTGGTTGGTGCCCTCGAGGGCGCGACAACCCTTTCCACTATATCATCGAGCGACCAACGCAAGCAATCCACAGGGTCCACACAAAAAACTACTAAATTGAATCCTTACCAATTACATTATATTAAATTGAGTGATTGAGAAATAAATGGAATTGTGGTTTGTATTGAAGCGGAGACGGCAATTGAACTGGGTGTGAATTCGGCGGTATTTGCGCATACTTTGGCAACACTCCTAGTGTGAAACTAACCCCGTCGTGCGCATTTCCATTCTCTTATATTATAAATGCGTGCGCTCAATGGCGGTGGATTTGGCCGACATTCCGACAATTTCCGCGCCTCGACCGCAGGCGCGTTTCCCTATATGTGATTAAGTCGCTCGCCAAATGGTTTCAGATAAGAGGCACGAGATATTATAATAGTGCCGGCGCGGAGCGAGGGTGTAAAGTTGAAATGTCTGTGCGTATTTTTCCTTTCTAGCACCCCATTTCCACCCTCCAACCTACGGCTTTGCGGCCGTGGGCGCATGCGGGGGATGCCAAATGTCGAGGACGGCTAAATATGTCTGAATTTTCCGTACGGTTTGCATGCGAACGATTATTACGGCGCCTAGGGTGCGAAAATATTTTTTTCTTGCGCCACGCACAACCACAAATTGATTGGTTTATTTTTGGGTCTTGGCCAAGCTGATACGAAATAGTTTTCCAAATGTCTATGTGCAACGCTGCAAGCCGGAGGTATAATAATCATTTTTGGCAATACAACGCCAACACTCGATTATGGAATTTACGAGCACGGCGGGCATTTCTGGGCGCAATGCCCACCACCAGTTTTGGCAGTCGTCTGTATTCTGTTAATTTCCTTAATTTCCTGCCAACTGTTCCATGGCGGTGCGCGGTGGCGGGGAGGGTGGGGGTGGCTACCAATCTTCTCACATATGCATATCGTCAAATTGAACGGGCGCACGCGTGCTCGAATTTGCAAATTCATAAATTGAATACAAACACAATAAGAACGACGTGGCAGAGCGCGCGAGTGGCGCGAGTCCTTTCGTCCCGTCCGCGCGTTGGCGCTGCAACGCTGCTGCCACCCTCGTTAATAAATAATCGCGCGAGCCGCACACATCTACCCGCGGCAATTTCCCGAACTAAATCATTCCACTATACTACACCGACTCAATACGTCGGCGCCAGGCCCGATGATGATGATGATGCTCCCCCCAACGCTCGCGCTCCCCGCGCTTCGTGAATATCGCGATCGGCGATATTAAATTTGCGTCATTAAGCACATGGATTGTGCGCACGACCACCACGCATACACCCCGATCCCAGTATGTGTGTCGGTGGTGGGTGGCTGATAGTGGGCGCGAGCATACACAGGAGAGAACGGTCATAACAACAACGGCTGTGGATGTAGTGTTCCGGTAGCTTCTGCCGCATTCAAAGGACGCGCTTGGTGTATGTGTGCTGTGCGTGCGCAGTTAATGTGGATTTGTGCGCGTCGTCTATCTAAAATTGCAATCTGTTAAAATTGCCGCTGCTCAACCGACCGACTCGCGACATAAACAACAACGCTTGCTCTCGCCTAGCCTAGCCGCATTCGGATTGGACGCAGAAAAAAAAATATATAGAAATTTTATACTCCGGTTTTGGAAAAACGGCAATTGGTTCGTTTTCGATGCCCCTTTGTTGGGTGTATAAGGGACTTTCGTGAAAGTTTATTGCATGCGACTGTATCTTGGCACTCGCAGCGCCAAGATTTAATTCCCAACAGAATTAATAACAATGGAGTCGAGTTGCCGCGTCCGACCCTTCTCGAAGCGCAGAAAAAGACGAGGAAGAAGAAGAAAAAAAAAACGCAAAGAACGATGATGGGGAGAAAAATGGAAAAATGCCTGCTCGCGTCTTCTTGTCGCTGGGAGATGGGGGCGAGAGGGAAGAGAAAAAAATGAAATTACAGTTGCAGGAAATATTCGTCGGGGCCGGGCTCGCCTCCCGCATATAGTTTCCTATTTGTATAGCTCCCGCGGGAGCGTCTAATCAGCAATTCAATCTAAGAGGACAAGCGCGCAAAAACGCGCATCGCAAAAACGTATAAACTTTCCGACGGGCGGGCCCCCAACTCTCTTTCTCTCTTGAGTTTTATATTCCGCACGCCGCGCCGCGCCGCCGGAATAGATATTTAACGCAGATCCACGATAATACCGAGTAATGCCATTAAGTGCGAGAATTATTGTCCACTAATCTCTGTGCAAAAATAAGTACGTGTATACCGCCGGCGGAAAATGACGACGCGCGCGGAAAAAGTCAGCAGCTAGACACAACAAAAGGAAGTGGAAATAAACAAACGCCTGCTCATAGTTGTCAGCTATGAAGCCGGCGCGCCGGCGCTTGGATGGAGTTGGCATTGGATTTTTCATTTTTCTCAGCTGCCAATAAGTAGACGTGGAGAAAAGGGGATGCGGATGTGTGTACATATTGTTGTTGTTGTTGTTGTTGTTGTTGCGTTGCATTAGGTTGCTCGAACCCATCCTTTATTCGCTTTCATTCGGTTATATTTTTTATGCGCACTAGGTACACATTGTGCCAAGAGCAGCAGCAGTCTTATATGCTTTGCGCGTTTTTCCTCTTCGGCTTGCTGTCGACGCCTTTTAGGATACGACGCGACGGCGATTCTATTATAACACGGCGCGATGTAGATCCCAGCCACCCACCCCAACCACGTGCATCGGACGGAAAGGAAAACGCACGTAATCCTGTTATGAGAATATAAGAAAAACATTGTTATAGACCGGTTGAACGTACGTATTATTGGCGGCGCTCGAAAGCGTCGATATCTCATATCGCATGGTGGAATTGGGGAGGGGGGTGACTCCAAATCGATTTAGAGAAATTTAAATATACCTTGGTACCCCGGCGCGCTTTTCAATATTTTTCCGCTACTAAATCAATTATACGCACCCCTTGCAAAAGCCAAAAGTATTGTTTTTTTTATTTCGGGACATTTTGAAATATACATCAACGCATTAATTCGATAAACAACGCTGGGGGGAGGTTGGGGAAAACACAATTTGTATGTTTACGCGCTTCGAGCGCGATCATTTGTTATATCTTTGCCGTCTTATACGCGAGAAGAAAAAATAAAACGCGCGCGCGCACAAAGAAGAAAAAAACATAAAATTCACTTAAACCCCGCCAGATGTTTGGGCGCCAGTTGCGCCGCCGCCGCCTGGATATGCTGTTGGCGATGGTTGGTGGCGGCGGCGTAATAGATTATCGGAAAGCGCGAGAGCGCTGAGGGGTTGTTTTCGCCGCGCGAGGTGTCGGCCATCGCCTTTGATGCCGCTGCGGCGCGAAATATCGGCGAGACCATTAGAGGAGCCGCCGCCGTTGCCGCCCTCGCCGTTTGCAAACGGTTCCATCGCGCGTGAAAGAGAGCCCAGCGAAATTTAATATTAATGATCGCCGCTGTTTTCATCGCGAACGCTGAATGTTTTCAATCCTTTCCTCCCTCCCATCCCCCTCATCTTTTCAGCTGCCTCCCGGTCTGGACTAGGGGAAGGGACGGACAAGCGTTAAATGTCCGTTTAAAAATTCATAATAATAATAATAATAATTTTGGTTGATTTCATGTGCAGGTTGGGCTCATGATGAATTTCAGCTTGGTTTTATATTTCCGCAGACGGCACGCACGAGATGGTGGAAATCATCGAAACGGTAGGAAACGAAGACAAATTATCCAATTTGTTCGCGCGCTGCACCCTCGCGCGGGGGTGGCCGGCGTACACATAAGATTTCGGGCTGGCGCTGCGGTTCGAACACTTAATAAACGCGCGCGCCCAAATCGCACGTCATAAAAATAATGCGTTCGGAAAGAATTTCAATTTCGGCGCGCGCGGCGCAGCGAGACTCCACTTATACGCCATCATCATCATACTGGCAGGCTGGCTGGCTGGCTGGGGTATGCTGTTGGGGGAAGGAAGAGGTATGCGGTGTAGAAGTGTAGTCGACACTTCGAGATATCACGTCGGGTGAGATTTACGCGCCCGCGCCACCCCAGTCGGAGACGAAATATAGAAATGTTCCGTTCCACCGCCCTCGCTTTTATTACTTTTTCCGCGACGTGGCATAATATTATTTCATTTCGTGCACCGGCTAAAAAGGAAGTAGTTAATTATGCATCGATCGCTTTAGATTTAGATATTCATAAACTCGAAATGAGATATCAAAATCCAGCCCCGCCGGCGACTGGAAAGTGTTGGCAGTTGAGATGCGCGTAAGCTCCGAGACAAGGTGCATGAGGAAAAGGAAGAGTTGCTGCATTGACGGTGGCGGCGGCTGATGGACGGGTCCGTCCCCCAAAGGCAGCACGTTTCGCCGATTGCCCCCCAAAACAACCAGGCAGCCACTGGCCTGTCGCTGTCAGGCGGTTTGATCCGGGTCCAGCGTCGACCTTCATCCTTCACGCAAACCCTATCCCTACCTTCGGCGAATTCTTTTTCGCGGGGGGGTTTTTGCGATGATAAGGCCGGATTTAGACACACCCAATAGACATTAGCTTGTCATCTGGCTGCAAAGTTGGAATATTTCTGATTTCTATCAAATTTTGAAGACGGCTTGCTAGTTAATGAGCTTTATGTTTCAGTGCGCGCGCTCGTGCTAATCATATGCGCAAACACGTTGCGAAAAGCAGGATGCGATGTTGTTTGAGATGCATTCAGGTGTGGCTAAAATTGCGCTGAGGCAACGGGCGGCGTCCATAATGAACTAGAACTTATGACCTCTCGCTCTGCCGCCACCGCCCTCCTTTGACGCACACTCAGTCACCGGCGCGCGGGCCCTATTTGTAGTTGTAGTTTGTAGCTTTGAGGCGGGTGATGGGGTCGAGCGCAAGCCTTGACTCCGGGGCGTTTTCACGTTTGCTTAAGTACTTAGCCAAGTCGAACAACTTGTACTTGACGTGGCGCGCAACATCACGTATGTCAGGACCTGGGCAAATTTGGACTGCTAATGAAGTGGTATCCATCTGCTTTGATTGGAAGGCGTATTTTGGCGCAAATCCATCCTATAATATTCTTTTGCAGCTTACTTTATTTATTGTGGGGGTCTTTGAGATACGGCTGAATAGATTGAGTATGTGTGTGGTTTGTTAAATGAATTGGCCGTTAATTATAAAAATGCCGTAATCAATCTTAAGCGAACGGCAGCGAACGGCATTGCGGGTTCTTTTTGTATCGCTTTTTTAATTAGAATTAGAGAAACCGAAGCTGGGGCCGAGCCCATTCAGCGTCACGCGTCGCCTACCAAAACCCTCACCACCCACACAACCACCAACACCAGCGGCATCGATAGGTGTATTTACTTTCAGAGAAAAATCCCCCGAACGCATTCGTTGGTGTGCGTGATACGCGTGGGTGTGAATACCGACACATTATAGATCGCCCGTCGTCGGACGGGGATAGCCTTGATGCGTAATGAATGGCCGAGGATTGAATGAACGGCGCTGAATATAGCTTGCTTCCCAACGAAAAACTAAATCGGAATGAATACAAAAAACAACGCCACCCGAGCAGGTGTTTAATTAATGTGATATCCGATTAATAACTAAATGCAGGAATTAAGGGCAACTAAATAGAACAATTTCAAAAGAGTTTTAATTATTTCCTATATTTTTTCATCTGGATTCACAATGCGGAAAAAAATAAGATGTCAAAGACAGACGCGTGCGTGTTGTGCGCAAAGAAAAACGGTTTTCCTCTGCAAAATCGCCTCTTCGATACGTTTTGTTATGGATATAATATGTCATTCATCATCATTAGGGTTCACCGGCCTGTCATTGCCAAAATTGAATGCTGTCGCCCATCATTTCGCCATTTGCTGGAAGAATTATGGTCCGCAAACTACCCCTTTCCCTCCCACGCAATTCCCTTCGCCGATTTACACAAAAATATTATTTTAAATACCATTTTCACCTAACCTAATCTTAAGTGAACTTCTTTATAAAGACTTGGGTGGTTGCAATACAAGGATTAATGGTCGACGTTCCTATTAAAAACTCATTTATCACATCGAAGAAGTAAGCAAATGAAAAATTATCCATGAGTGTCAAGTGATTTTCCAACCCCAATGTTGTGTGTGCCCTGCACAATGGTTAGGGTCAGGGTTTACGATCAGTATGCAAAAGCTCGACGTGTCATTAAAACTCTCGTAAATTCAATAAACACACGCGAAATTGCCCGGAGAAGGCCGCAAGTAACGAGGTGCAACAGCAAACACTTAGGGTATCGACTGATAAAGACCCTTTGCATGGGCGCCCACGGTTAATGCTTATATAATTGGCGCCATTTACTCGGACGGTATTAATAGATCACCTCAAAATCTTATATATGAGGTCATAAACTATGTTTGCTGTCAGCGTACTTTTGAATAGTTGAAATTGGACCATCCAGGAAGCGAGCAATAAACTAAATTGTCCCCGCCGTTGGAAAAATGATGCGGAAGTTGTGCAGAAAACTATGCTTGGGGGTGGTGACTATGTCGTGCCAAGCACGTAATTTTGCACCGGGCGCCCGGCGCCGGCGGTCGACATAAATTAATGCCTGGCGACATTCATGTTATGCAATCGTGCGCGTAAATAATGCGTCCCCCAACTCGGCCACCGTTTTCGGTGTCACTCGCTGATAACCATCACGACATGCATAATAATACCCAAGCGGATCATAATTATACAACGGCAACGATTCCTGTCCGACAAGGATTTAAATGCAACACCGAAAAGAAGCGCGCAAAAGGTGATGGTGATGAAAATAGTGCCCCAAATGAATTGAATTTGCATAGTTCCAAGGGATGCCAGAGGGATGCCAAGAGGAATGCTATTAATGCGCGGCTCGTGAGGGAACGTACACTAAAGCAGGGTGGGAAGGAGGGGTGGCGCTTGGCATTATTTCAGGGATAAAATAATTAATTCCGAGATAAGATAAATTAATTATATTAGACTTTCATCCCGTGTCGCCGCCTAAGTATATGCCCGCGCGCAAACATTGAAGAAAACACACGCGGTCCTTCCTGGAATCATCCTGCTTCCCACTCGCACCCTGCAAGGACCACAGTGGGGGCGGGATGTTTGTCGACTTGATGCCGCCATGCATACAAAAGGTGTGCGCCCCAAAAATGTCTAGGCGGAAGGGTTGCGCGTGGAGCTGTGAGAAATTTATCACTTGCAGTCAACGAGGATAAAATATGACTTAATGACTTTGGAATTCGGAATTATCGATTCATCAAGCGCGTTAGCGTTTGGCAAGACTGGCAGCTTCGCATATAATTGCTATTTCCATTCGAGCGACGGTGGGCGAGCGGCGTATTGACGCTATTACTTCCTCCGACGAAGCAGTGCACTGCTGAAGGGATGGGGCGGGGGGGGGGGGGTTGGTGCAATACAAATACGTTTCGACTGCGATCGCGTCAATGATCCTCGTCATCGTCGTCATCAGCGTCAACGTTTGAATTTCGCTTGCTTCGGGGGGTTTGTTTTAACGGCAGCGGCGGCGGCGGCGTCTCGGGCGGCGCGCGCTCCCCCGCTCGATTTTAAAGCCGAAGTAATTAATCAAACATTAATCACGTGAAATGAGCTTGCACGCTCGACTGCCGCATCGCGCGCGCACGCGGGGGTTGGCTCGAAATGTGTTACATGCGACTACGAAGGGTGCACACTTCCTTGCGATGCATTGCGAACGAGTAGTGGTGTAGCCGACGTAGTTTCATTTACTGGGAGAGACTATACCAACCAGCTATACCAACGTAACAATTTTATAACAATAGACTATCTAAAATATGTATAAATATCCTGCAATTTCCATGGGAAATTATAAAAGCGAAATAATCTAATTTGAAACACTTGGTGTACCTAAGCAGATGTTAATCTAACAGGGTTTCAGTTAAAACAATCGAGAGGGTTGGAAGAATCATTAAGAGAGCAAATCATATATCATGCCTGCTGCTGCTGCTGCTGCTGTTGCACGGTTGCAGCCGAGCACTTCTTCTTCTTCTTCTTCCACTTCTTCATTCGCATTTTCTGCATCACGCTTTCGAACCCTTATTCCAATGAAAGCATCCCACCCAGTTGGAGTACGATGTAGATAATTTGTCCGTGTGCTTCCTTTTTCTATTTATAATAATTCTAATTATTTTTTCGGGGCGCATAAATCTGAGAAAAAGCCCTCCGACGTTAATTAAAAACCCCACCCGAAAATAATGGCCGTAAAATCCAACATTATACGCTGGCGCGAGCTCGTGCCGCCGCAAGTACAAAAACGCGATTTGTCTAAATCTGACAGCTTAAAAGCATCATCCCCTGGGAGCCGGCACCGCGTTGCATAGCAAAAGAGAGGTGAAAGCGTTCAACTACATCCGTACATCGGATAAGGAAAAACCAAATGAAGGAAGCAAAAAAAGGACAAATAAAAAATAGAAACGTTGACGTAATCCCGCCAAGAAGGTTTTCGTTTCGCGATATAGCTACCCATCCAAGACTTTATATATAAGAAATTCATATTTTCGGTCCACATCCACTGTTCTGTGCGTAATGATACGAAGAATTAGAATCTTTCATTTTGCAACGTGAAAAATTGTAGCTTTCAAGCCATTACAAAAGAGAAATTGTTCTAGGAAGTGGTTACCAGCATCGATGGTGTGTTGTGGTCAACGGAACTCACCTAGAACAAAGAAACACAAGGCACATTAGTGGCGAGAAAATTATTAATTCAAGTCATTTTTTATTTTGACAACATCCTGCTGACCTATTTTGCGAATCCCGCTTGCGGCGCGGATAATAATGGCAAAAGTCGAGAATTGAAAAATCTCTTGTATGATATATGTTTCAAAAGTGCAATAATATCCCAGCAAGAAGGTGCAACCGCATTATTTTATTAATATCCCAACCGTGGTTTTCATTATGTTGCTCTCCCCAACATATTTCATCACAGTTGCTTGCGGAGGAGATTTATCGATTGTGTCTGCACAATCATCAAGATGACTCGCGCGTCAATTCCTCATAATTACATAGATGACATTCAACTTTGTGGATGGAGCGACGCATCCCTCTCTCCCCTCGAGGTGCACACTCGAAAGCACTTTTCAACGCTTGCGCATAAATTACGTATTTGTATGCATATGAAAATTCGTCACTTTAAATTAATTAATATGCAAATCATCACCGTCCGCCCCTACCTTACAAATGATGATTGCATTCGCGCGGCCAAACCTCCCCCTCGATTCTTTTGCGCAAATTGCAAATTTTTTCAACTCGACTACACCGCGCGCGCGCACACTTTACGAACCACTTCGAAAAAAACGCGCATTGCTTTTGATTAATATCGATCCCCGAACGTAAATCTATAAAGCTTTCAATTTCCCTTGTAACTTTTCTTGCCGGCTGCGCTGCGGCTCTCTCCGGAGTCGAAAAGCTTTGAAATAAAGGCGGATAGGTCGCGCGAAACAAGTCAATTGCCATGACGAGAGTACTCTCTCTCGCTGGTAAAAATTCCAAAGAAAAGTGAACTTCACGAGCGTAGGGGGTGGTGGGCGGCGACGAGAAAAAATCCACACACACACAAGCGGGAAGAAGGCACAGGCATAACGAACGCGACGCGACGCGGACGAGGAACAAACGCATTATTAGAATTAAAAGTCTTGGGCTGGAAAACGCGCGGGCGCGTCCGATGCCCGGGAGGGTAGTACGAATAAAAAAAGCTTTAGACTTTGTTCACCATTAGGAGGGTTAATGTTGCAAATTCAAATTCTCTGAGCTGCTTGCGTTTTTTTTTGTGCTCTTGAATCGTTGTGTTCTGCCTCTTTTTGTAGCCGGACCGGCCCCGGCTTTTTGTCTTTTCTCTCAATTAGACATCTCGGGATAATTAGACTGAAATTGCTGGGCATTTATAAAAAGCGCCCCGGCGGAAAATCCACGCCAAAATCACGAACACCAAAAACTTTATTGATTTGTGAATAAAATATGCTTGCAAGGTGGCGGCGGCGGCAGGATAGTGGGAAGCCAAGCGCCTGGCTATGTAACCGGTGTCTGCGCGTTCGTTCGTTCGTTCCCGGGGCGCTCGTAAATCGACTCTTCATTTTCCTACGCGACGCCCTTCGCCTCCTCGTCCTCCTCGTCCTGTTTTATGGTTGCGTAAGGGCCGTAATGTTTATATGACGCCAAGAGGACCATAAGGAGCTCACCGGTGCAGAGGGTGGAGCGGCAGGGGTATGGGGGAAGGGGAAAGATGTGCAACTACCGTGGTGGTAGCACTTGCACGTCGACACGCAAGCGCGCAAAATTACGGCAAAGTCATAAGGGGGCTCGCTCGGTGGCGCGCGTACGAAATGTCAGGAGCCCCCCCTCCAACCCTCGGGCGTGTGCCGTCTATATGCAGATTTTTTTAATCATCGTTTGTATTAATTTCACTTCTCCCCGCCTGCGATAATGTCGGGCCGTAAGAGGACATAAATGCTCACTTGTCTTGAAGACGAGGGGGGGCCCGCACAACAACACACCCCTTGTTTAATTTGACTTGTGCGCTGGCTGACTGCGTGTGTACATTGCTGATTTCTGATTTTTTCCCTGCCCTTCCTCCCTAAGAAGGGGGAGCAATCCTCGTTGACTTTACTGATTCGATTAGCAAATATTACAAGGCTTCGCTTGTTTTGTCAGAAAAGTGTTCGTTTTTGCATATTTTTGAAATGTGATAACTCATGATGTCAAGTGTTGGTTGATTTGACCTGAATTACACCCCCGCGGGTAAACAACAACATTGTCAGAGCGCGGTCAATGCATACCACTTTGGAGTGTGATGCTGACCATCAATAAT
>JARJDR010007877.1:0-38426 GCA_030264135.1 Myllaena sp. GC000078 | reverse complement strand
TGATCATCCATCACAATCTCGAATAATTTGATTGTTATTCTATTCAAATAATTGATTAATATATAGATTATAGTTTATGAGTAATCGTCAATGTACATAGCACGAAATTAATATAACAATAAACTTAAATCTTATATTCTTAACGTTCATAACGTATTTATCGAAATATTCGACTTATCATCACAGAGAGAAATTTACTCTTTCGATATTGTTTGTTAAAGAGAAATTGTGCGTGTCGAGTTCAAGACAGTGCACTGTATAATAGTGATGATGAATCGATAAGCCGGCCGGCGCGGTTTAGCGGGGTGATTGATAGCAGTGGCGAAAATGCGCGGCTGCGTATCAATTGCGTCATTTTATTGACAGCGCAATTATTCGCCATCGCCCCCATCCACCTAATAAAACATGGTTTTCGTAATTGCTCTCATATTACGTTCGCCAATCGAATGCCCGCCGCGATATTCCCATGCATTTGTTATCATCTTCTTCTTCTTCGAATTCCGAACGCGTTACAGTTGTTACTAGGTACAAGTTGCGATGGTAAATTATTTTTAGACATTCCCCGGCTATCAACAAAATAGTAGATATGTACTTTAGTAATTAAATCGGTGAAAATACAATTTCGTGCCTGAATTTTTATTGAAAAGAGTTATTTACCCAGCGTCGGCGTTGGATAAGTCGCATTTAATGATGCGCTCGCCATTCTCATCGTCTCCCCTAATCCACGCGCAAATCCGTAATTTATGCCGCAAAGCATGCAGCGCTAATGTACAAAACTGATAACATTTTATAGAGACGGATAACCGTCCAACTCTTCGCCCGAATTCTCGCCCGGTTGTATGGCGGCCATGCGCAGTTTTTCCTCAATCTCCTCCACCTCCTTCTGCGTGCCCGCCGTCCAGGTCTCGTACATCTCGGGCATGTACCCAACCGGCGCGTCCCACGCCTTGCGGCAGTGCTTCACGATCCACGTCTCCTCCTCCTTGTTGGGTATACGAATGATTTTGTTCGGATCGTAGGCGCTGATGATGCAGCACAGCATCGGATTGTAGAAGCCCTCGCCGACGTCGTAGCAGCCGGTGGGTATGGGGCGCGCCGCTGCGCCATCGGTGCGGCGCTCCTCGCCGGGCGCGCGCAACCCCTCCACGGTCGACACGTGGAAGCGGCGGTCCGGGTAGCTGCAGTACAGCCACGGCTCGCTGTACTCGCAGCCATCGCTAAACGTGTACGTCCACTGCACCAACTTGTCCTTGATCCACGTGCCCTTCAGCCGCTGGCCGAGCGGATACTCCAGGTAGCCCTCGCCGTGCAGCTGCGTGTCGGACACGCCGCCCACGTACTTCACCTCTGCGCAATAATTAAATTAGTGGCGTTTGGCTAGTGGAGTGCGTTTGATTGCCTTCGTACTGTGCGGATAGGTGTATTCGCCTTGGCCTTCCCAGTGCTCGCCGTCAAAGTCACCCGTGTACATGCTGTGGGTCGGATAGACCTTTGAGCGCTTGCTGCGCGTCACCAAGCTGATGATGGACAGCTTGTGTAGGTCGCCCACGTCGGCGGAGAACTCGTCCATGGTGCTCACTTTGCAGAGCATCGCAATCGTGTGGCGCGTGCCCTGCTTCGCACGGCTGCTCTGCGAATCTCTGTGGACGAGAGACGAAAACGGCTGCATGGTGGAACGGTTGGATACGCCATCATTTTGCAGTTCCGACATGTCGACTAATTCAAATTATTCAATTCAAGTGTGTATAGTTAGTGTAGAAATTATGCACCAAGGGTTTGAGACAGATTATTTGCTGTCAGAGTTCATAACATGGCATGTAATCATTTCGCTAACTGCGTGTAGTTTTGACATGGTGCCCAATGTGCCAAACCGAAACATACTCCTCTAAACATTCATTGACTCACAGAAACATATCGACGATGTATTTATGCGAGGCGAAGCGCTACCGGCTTGAAATAACAAACAATCTCGTGAAACCGCGCCGCCTTGAAGTTCAAGTGTGTGCTTGTAATGTGTGCGAGTACATTTAAAAAATACTATCTCAGAGTTGCCATGACGCGACGATCGCGATGCAAATCGAATAACCTGCGGCGGATGATTTTCCATTTGGATTGCTTTCCACGAAACGCCCGTCAACGGTAGAGGAAGTGATTCGGTTTTGCGTTTCCGATCCGCATTGACAGATATTTAATAACGATAAATTGCTATTTACGCGTTATTTTAACGATGCCGAACACATGTTTCATATTTCATGGTTTTCGCGATGTTTACGTTGTTTGTTTTTTCGGAATTTGTTGATTGCTCATGTGCAATTGGCAGCGGAAAAAATTAATAATATTTAATAATCGAATGTCGATTATTCACAAATAATATTAACAATTTAATAACAACAATAAGGTCGGAATATGGCATGTTTTTTGAGAATATAGTTTCGACGTTTTCGTAAGTAATCCCTTTTTCATCTCCAGTTATCATTCAAGCCAAGAAAGCTTTGTTTTTTGTTCCGAGCAAGAAGAGATGTGCATGTGACTGCTCTATTGTGTCAATCGAGTTATCATATATGCATATGTCTTCCTGCTCGGAACAAAAATGAAGCTTTCTTGAACCGATTAATAACTAGAGATGACAAGTACAAGTGGATTACATGCGAAGATGTCAAAAGGAAAAAAGCTTACTGTTTGCCCTGAAACACCTAGGAAATTCTATTGCATCCACCATACTCTACAGCTCTTGCACCCTCCGATTACCACTTTGCAAACTCTTTGTAAAACTTTTTCAACCGAAAAAATTAAAATAGAAGCAGATGTCTGACAAGCACCGGTTCAGTTTTTCGCTTCTAAGGACAAGGCATTTTTAAAGTATGTCATATACAAATTGCCATCACGCTGGTAAGATAAATAATGATGGAAATTATATTGTGCAATAAATGTAACAAACACAATGAAAATGTACTATTTTTGTTTCATCTCCAAAATGGACAGAACTTTCCAGTAGACTTTTATTAAATTTACTTTGTCCTTTTTCCGAGTATAATTTTGCTTAGACATTGGTTACGGTTGATGCGGTTTATGCAAGTAACGGCGAGATTGCATGGGCGTGATTTCAGTATTTGCGCCAATACGATGCTAATGCGAGCGCAAAAATGATTCACAATAAAAGCTGGCGGAATGTTTTATATCAATCTCCTCTTTAACGCTTAAGATGAGTAGAAAATTGTAGTTTCACTCAATAACAAGTCCCTACTTATTGTCAAATGCAATGAAAATTATTAATGTTTACAGCATTACTGCAGGTTTAGCCTAAACCTTCAAAATCTATAAATTATACTAAAACGGATCATTCCAACATTCAGACGCTGACCTAGTCTAATTAAACTAGCAATTGTGACATATCAAATTCATTAGTAATAGTTTTTATTTTTATAAATCTCAATAATTAATTCATTTTTACTGAGATTTATTCACATTTCGTATTATGGATTATAATGCATTGTTAATATGTGGACCTCAGCTTGCGCCAAAACTGGCGTATGCTATATCATGCGAAAATGAAGAACAAACAAACGAGAACAGCGTGCGCATAAAGTTTTTGGTTTGTCGCGAGCCCATATTTAGGCGTTTATGTACGCGCTCAGTCAGTCAGCGTTATTACAAAACAGAAAGTAACAACGGCAAACACAATCACGAATTGCGAGCAAGCATATTCCTCAAAGTTTCCAATTTGAAGATTAAGTAAACGACGCCGTTGCTGTTTGCGAATGCGCAACATATTATAATTATTCACATAAAATTGTGCGAGCTTAGAAACACCTCGCATTCAATTCGGCTTTATCGAAAATAGAATATTAATTAAGATTATATTGCTTGAATTAAGTGCGCAATAACGACATCCCATGTTATCGAAATCAATTATACTCCATATGCGTCGTACCTGCCTGACACTAGCAGAAATTACGTGGTTAGCATAATAATCGTGATTTTGCTATATTCATTCTCCATTTGCATCTGATGATAATCGACACTAATGATTTGTTGCGTTGATTGGATGCATTGCATATCTATTGTGCCAAATTACTCAATGCCCACATTTAAATATTTTAAATTTAGATTAAAATTATTGGCCATTTCTCTATATACTTTCTTTGGGGGAACTGGTATTACAAGAAACGTCATGATAATTTGTCTAAAGTTTGAATACGAGTTTGGAAAGTGGAACGCAGGTTGCCACAATTAATTAGTACAATTCAGCGAATGCGAGGAGGAAAACAAAAGGGTTGAAAGTATAAAACGAACACACTTTGAGGATTATTAAAATTCTGTGATTTGCTAATGCAATTTGTTTGCTGTAAAAACCGGTCGCTAACTTTTAATGACATTCGCACATTTTTTTCGCAACCTAGTGAGTTTAGTTCCAACACAAAAATTAATTTTTTATAAATCACATAATAGTCGAAAAGTTAGTTTGATTTATTACATCTACGCATAAAGACGAACGCAGTGACGAACGTGTAGGAATCGCCATAAACAACAACACAATTTACACGTGACACGTCACTTTGTAGGCAATCGATTGCAAACGTGTCAATCACATACCGGCGCGCGACAACTATTCAGCGCGCGTCTATTCGCCGCAGCGCAAATTGTTTCCGACGGCTGATGGGAAATGGTTTACATTGTTAATAGTTATCTGCGAAATTGTGCTCGAGTTGAAACTTATAACGTCGTAAACTTGGGTGTTATCTGGTAACTACCCAATCAGCGACTTGAACTCAAGTCGCTTTGCTCGTCGCTTATATCAAAAGCACCATACACATGACTGAACGGTTATATCACATCAATTCTGATACTCAAACGTATCGTACTCGTGAATATGCGTGCGCGTCGCATGAATGAAACGCTCGCTAAGGAACGCCACAAGGGCCGCGACGCTACCGGCGGCAAGTATAATGAATGCGGCGAGGACATCGCGCACCTCCAGCGGGCCATCATCCCGCACATTGACTGTGTTCGCGATCGGAATGCTGCGGCTAATCTGAAAACCGCGATACGAATGTTGTACGAGACCGTAGCTCTTTAGCACCTCCAGCGTGAAGGAGACGCGATGCTTGTAGGGCGCCGACTTGGGCATAGCCCACATGTGGCTGTACGCGGTCACCGGTCGCTCGACGCGACGCAGCGACGCAATCTGCCGGCGGGTGAGATTCTTCTGACAATAATTCCAAATCTACACAATATCTTATCAGTGGCACAAAAAGGGTGTAAGTAGGAGACAAATGAACTACATTAAAACGGAGTGATGTGACTTCCTCGATGATCACCGCCATATCGTTGACCACACGCTCGACCGCTTCGCAAGCAATTTTCGAATCTTCCAACTCCTCCCCGATCATATTCTCAACAATGTTGTTGGAGTATTTCAACACCTCTATCAGATACGTGGAATCAGTGGCTGGCGACTAAAATTTCAGATTAAATGCATAGCTAAAATGCATGGTGGTCCTTACAATAAAATGCAGTCCTTCATTGTAAAGCGCTTCCAACGAATTCGGCTCCCGCGTGTGCGGCATCATCACAGCAGCGGTCAATTTGGTTTTGTACGAACTCGACAGTGACAAGCCAACCAGTATCCATGCAACGAGCCCAATACGTAACACATTACTATTACGTGGCATTGTTGTTGATTGTTCAATCAGAATTTTGAACGGCACTAATATGGCATTGACTTGTACCGTCTCCCGGCTGAATCGGACCAGTAATTTAATGCACAATGCGAGGATAACTAAGGTGAATATGCAGCAAAGCCACACGCCCACTGAAATGGGCGAAATCACCGTATGCAGCGGGTCATCTTCGTAACGCCCTGCAGACGCATAGAGCGCCACATTCGATTCATAATGAATTGCATTACCAAACGCTACCATTTCGTGGCGCTTGATGTTGTTCGCCAGGCAACCGATCGCCATATTGACCACACTTTTATTCACCTAAAAAAACGCCCCAATAGTAAGTTTGAACTCTTGTGCGAGTACATCTTAAATACATCCTGAATCAGCGTCATACGCGGATTCGTCCGGTGCGTGTAGTCGACCATCACGGGGGTGATGTTTAAACGTTGAGCGACGAGCAGCCATATCTCGTGCTCGACGCCGCGTAGCGCACCGTCGCGCATGTAGACAAACGGCGGGCATTCAGTGTAGCCGACAAGCATGGGAAACCCGCGAAAATCTTCGAACGCATTGCGATAGGCATTCAATTGTGGAATGCCGTCCTCATTGATGGCTACGGTTTGCACGACGGTTGCGAAGGTCGGCGCGCTGTAGAAGTAGACAGCTAGCGCGAAGGTGGTATTCAAGAAGAAGACCATATTTGCCATGTCAAGACCGGTGGCGTACAAATGCTTGTAATCTGCGGAGGCATTCAGCGCACCCGTGGTGATGATTATGATGTCGTCCTCCTGCACATTGCTCTCCACCTTGGTGTAGTCGAGGAAGGCGCTCAAGCCGGATTGCAGAACGAAATTCACACAACGGTAGACATTCGGTCGATAGAACGCGGGTGTGTAAGTGGAGTACTTTAGAATCGTTAGCGGCGTGTCTTCGACGGTGTTGTCAAGTACTGCCGCCACGAAATCCATGAGTTGCTCGTCGGTGTGCAGCACTAGATCCCAGCCTAAGAACTGATCTGTAATAGCCGAGATGCGCACATCGATATCGTCCGTGGGTAATAGTTTTGTTTGTGCTGATACTTTACAAGCGCACACTAAAGTCAAGTACATGACTAGCTGCATATCGTTAGATGACAAGGAAGCGGAATAAAGTTCAAACAAATACAACGCTAATATGATAAGTAGGAACAGAGTTGGGTGTAGTAATACAATGATTGAGTGTACTGCAAAGCGTTTAACAAAAACATAGCAATTTATCAACTTCATTTTTTATATTTGTTGTAAAGTTTTAATCAAAACAAGGTAATCAATAAGCATAAAGGATTTGTTGTAACTTATAAAGAAATCACTCAATTTACAATTAATCAATCCATTGCTTGATATGAATAAAGTTTTATGAATCTTAGGAAAGTTCCTTCGATCAGTGCAAACTGGTACAGTTGCGACTTTTCAAGGATATGCTTTAGCCTTGTCACCAAACTAAACAGGAACAAACAGAACTGCTCAAATTCTACAACAATCTTTAAAGTGTCCCGGATATTACTAATGATCATGATATTTTCAATATGAATTTCGGTTTTCTATACTATAAAGGATAACAAGAAACACACTATGAAGATGGAGACGCTTCGAATTCCGGGAGCGAAAATGGTACTCATTCATAGAGCGTGAGCGTATCAGGGTCGCGAAATCGCAAATTTATTCATGGAATAAATATGAATGATATTCAAACTGGTGTAAATTGCGTACGCCACGTGTCTGCATGTCGACTTATCATCTACATTCTGTACCGTCTATATGTTCACATCTGACATATCATTTTCAATTTGCAATCGATTGCAGTCAAAAATTTTTGGCTTTGCGAATACGTGGATAACAACGTCAAGTCTCGGAAAGTTTATCATATTAATTACCTATTATAATTTATACTACTTGAATACTTATTAACAGCTACCGACGCGGCGTTCCTATAAATACATTTCGACCCTTAAGTGTACTACACAGTGAATAAAGTATATTTCAACGAGTAAATGAAAATAATCCGGATTCGTTCATAACGAGATAGAAGTTAAAAACACAAATTATATTTTCGTATATTTATGCGTGAATGTGTGCGTTCGCTGAAAATTTCGACGTGATTATTGCCGTGTGTTTGTTTTCATTTGCTTTTAAGTTTGTTTTTCCCGGTTTTTCTTTTTTGCGAATCGAGGTATTTTCGCTAAAGCACTTCTTTCCAAAAATAATCTAATACTCATCAATAGTCATGCCGCGTAAGAAGCACACAATTCTGTGAAATAATAAGCATTTGAAGTGAGATCGAATTAAAGCAGGCGCCGTCAAAGACGGTCATCAATTGAGAGATCTGCGTACATAAACAACGCAATACTCTTTATAACATCGCAGTGCTGGAAATTTCGTCCGCACTATATAATTGAAATGAATAGGCATTGTTCTAAATACGCTCGATGAATCAGTATGAATGGATGAATCAAAATTAGAATATCGCAATATTATTATAAAATGACCTGATTGAATGCAATCGCACAATATATCTTGACGCACAGCGACCAGTGCTCAAGTGCACGACCGTGAATATTCGCGCAGGGCTGCTCTTCACCTTGTACCCGCGCCGACCATGTACACAAAACCCTTTGCCGTCTGGATGCTGGATGGCGGCGTCGGCGCACCACCCGCGCCGTTGCACTTGCCCTTTAGCGCGCGCGCCTCTGCCCGCCTGTGCGCCTATATAAAGCGGCGTCGCGACGCGCGTTTTCCAGACGCAACGTTCTCGCAGCGCCGCACCATCCGAGACGCAGCAGCCCCTATTCGCATTTCTGCGCTCTCACGTGTTTCTCCGCTAACAACGGCAACATAACGTGCGCGCAAAGTAAATGCAAATGTGTTTTAAAGTGGTCTCCAGCAACTTGTAAATTGTTTAATGCCAACTGACTGAAATTGTCGAAATCTGTGAAAACATTGAACGGAAACGAAAACAAATACTTATAAATATCGTTGCACGTAAACAATCAAGTGTTGTAATCAAATAGTTGCAAGTGCTCTGCGGTTCGAAACTTTCAATGGCTCTGGAATTCGCAACTTTAAATATTGGCACCGCAGATTATCGATATCACGATTTCATATAAATCGCAGTGAGTATCATGCTCATATAGAGTTAAGTTGTTTCATTTCGCGTCGATTGCAACTTTACAACTAATTATAAGCGCACTAATTACTTTTGTTCGGCGTGTATTGCAGACGTTTATTACATTCCGCCCAGGAATTAGCAATGTATTACATTTCTTTTTAATTGTATTATACTCAACCTTCCTCATATTCAATCTTGGTGAATTTCGGTAAAGTAACAAAAACCGAATCAATTAATGTCGAAAAGAAGAGAAAATTAACAAAAACCCATTACAGCGGATGGATGGAATTGAGCTTTGTTTCGCGTACAAGACAACTTTGACATGCTCAAGATGGTCTAGAATCTAGATAATCAAAGAAGCTGTCGGCAGATGCAAGACGAGAAATTAAGCGCGGCGCGCCGCTCTGCTATTGTCGATGGGGGGCGAGTGTGCGTTTTCGGTGCCGACGCTTTATTAATGAAAGCTTATTGTTACGTTTAATGAATGGTATCCGCCCGCCTGCTCGACGGCAGCATCTTTGCGCCGTTGACGTAAATCTGCAAGTGGCAACAGCGTTTCTCTTCGCCATCTTTGCTGGGAGTATTTAATAGATAATTATAGACTTCTGCTGTCTAATTTATTCTTCAAATTGATTGCTTTTTATGACAACGTCCATATTGCGATGGAGTATTTTTTCAGAAGGAAAATTTAAGTCGGTCGGTTAGTTAGTTTGTTTTGTCAATATTTTTTCGCAAACAATTCGAAACTGATTTCATTACATAATGCCCGAGGGTCACAAAATTTAGGAGAGCTATAAATAGACGCTTAAAAACACTCAACTAACTAGGATTACTGTTTACTTTTTTTACCTGACTTTTTGCGTTGACAAATAATAATAAAATTGAGCGACATATAAATATTGTCATCGCAGAATCTTTTCAATTATGCAAATACTCCTACGATTGACTGACTTTTCTCTCTTATGCTCCTTGATATTTTCTTGTGCCACTGTCTCAATATTGCCTTCATGTTCAACGAATTGATGAAATTAAGGCACTAAAAATAGCAGTTTGTAAAATAATGTGAATACATTATACAATATAGGAAGAAATTCGTTTTTCTCTCAGCGCTCCGGAAAATAGTTGGATTCAATGGCAGTTTCGTGAGCTTGCGTGGGCACAGAAAGGTATCAGACGGTATAATCTCGTCTACGGCAGCAGCGTTTGACATGTTCATGCTGCAAGGGATGCTTTCTTAGCCTGTTTGATAAAATATACGTAAGAATAGCTACAAACGCTTTCAAAGATGATATTGTCTCTTGTAGATTGCAACGGTTTTTCTTTCAAAGTCTAACGAAAATTGTTTGCGTTACAAAACGCAGGCTGGCAAAGCCAATCCATATCTCTGAGCTCAGACATGTTTAGGATTTATTTTGCAATGGAAATATATCATTTTTAAGGACCTTCGATTTTAAGGACATTTATTTTAAACAACATAATATCTTCACAATTACGCTAAACTTTGATAATATATACTCCTAATCGAGTAAAGCAAACTAGAAATGTATTTTTGTTTGCCTTTCATCCTTTTGCGGCCACTTGAGGGTTGTAGTTCATCGAACCATCAACGATAATCATAATCGTAGCCGCAGGCGCAAAAAAAAAAACGCCGTATACTTAACGTAGCGCTGTGGAAAAATGACTATAGTCGTACGGTCTTCAATTTGGTCGTCTTCGCTTTCGCCGGTTTTATTTGAATTCAAGGCGGGCTGCTTCAAGTCCTTTAATAATAAACTTCTGGAATTCGTTTTACGCTATCCTGAATTGGATGCGGTTGATGTGCGCTTATTTTTCTTGTGCCTGATTGCATTGGGGCGGGTGGAATTCGTTTCGCATGGCAATGAGGACAAAAAATCGAATACATAATTGCTCATATTATTTCATAGAATTTGCACCATCGCCATCGTTTTCTTCGAATGCAGCCGTAATCATGTCGACGTCGTTTGTCACGGGCAACGACAGCTTAACCAACTGGGGCATGCGACCATTCTTCGTCTACTACAGCAGTCCGGACACTACCTCAACGGCGTTTGAAGCCTGCCTAGAGATGGCAACCATTACGCTGGTCTTCTTTGCCTCCATCCTGCTGAATGTCACCATGGTTCTATGCGTATTCAGGTAGGTCAATCACTAATTTTATTGAACGTGTATGTTGGGATGTTTGTTTCTAACAAAAAGTGCGTCTGATATTTAAGCGTTGCGCCCAACCACTTTGCAAGTAACCACGTTTACTAAATATGCTCATGCGAGTGATGAAGCGAGGATGTTAGGATGGAGCCGGAAATGGACGCTTTAGAAAGATGACATATAGGTGTCAAGGTGTATATAAAAAAAGAGACAATGATCAATCGCTGCACAAGCAACTTACTCGCTATGTATACTATAACGTGCATTAAGTGATTTCGATATTGTTGCTCGGCTGTGTATCCATCTCTTCCGTTTTTTTTCCCTTCTTGTTGTTTTTGCTTCCTTTCTCCCATTTCTTGTATCTGTTTGCTCGTCGGCAAAATAAACGCGACATTGATGGAGTGATGGCGACGCCTCTGTTCGATACGTGTTTTTGCCACAGGGACGTCTCGCGCGAACGTCTTTCAAGGTCGCGAGTACCGAGGAATCGCAGGCAAGTAGCACATATAAACCACGCGGTTCATCTCCATGCGCAAGGATATTTGTTCGCTGATAAATGTTGCTGCCGGTTTTCATTATTATGTATTCCAACCGCAACGCATGTCACCCGACGCCGACGACGCGGCCAATATTAATTATGCAATGTGTTTCAAATAAATGTATTTCTGGGCATTGATTGTTCATCTCATCTCCGTTGGGTTTGCCCAGCGGCAAGAAAACTCAAGGTATCAATGCGACCGGGCGTAAAAAGCAAACCAACCGCACGTTTATCGGAACGGTGTAGAATTTCATTCGAGTGCAATTTGTTAAAGGTGCACTTTGCTATGGCTGCGTGGAACAGAAGGCATTTTATTAATCGGTGTAATCTAGCGTGCGCGTGGGCAATGGAGTTTTCCGGTCTGGCGATTTTTCCAGAATTAATTTTGGCGTTTCATTCATTTGGAGAAAAAAGTTTGCGCTTTTTGTTCGCATTATCTTCGCGAAAATGTTCATATTACTTGTGTTTATTTCTTGTGAATTTTTGCGGTTTGCAAAGCAAAGAACCCCTTTCGCATCCATAAATAAATACAAAACACTCGACTCCTGCGATCGCAGGAGAGGCGTCTAAATATAGACGCTGCCGGGAAGCGCGTCAATATATACATGGCTGAGGTGTGTACGCTGTACAGCTACCAATATTCAAACGACTACAAAGAAGAATAGAATTGTCAAGAAACGATGAGAGAATTCATCGCTAACATGCGTGTACTTTATGAGTTGCCAAAAATCGGTTTTAATTTTTATTTTGATACCCATTTTAATGTATTGGGTCTACCGAAGCGTTCTGTCCATTTTTTGCAATGTATTTAGAACTCAAAAACGGACAGGATTTTCCGGTAGACCTTATATTGCAACTGCTTATTTAGTTCATACTTGTAATTATTCTGGTATGTTTCTTTTATAAGATAATTTACACCTCTTGCAACAAAAATATACCTTCTATGGAAATCTTTTAAATCGCTTTAAGTTTGAATAGTTAATATTTATATAGTTCATCAAGAATCATAGTTCAATGCAACGTATTGAAATCGCACGTCTGGTAAAAAGAACGCTTAAAAATTGGTTGTGCATATTTGCACGGCGCGGCATACTGGAAAAGCGCTTCGCGGCTCGGTGGTACGAGAAGTTCAAGGAAATATTGCCAAGGACTAGCGTTCCTGAAACCTTTTCGCTGGCTTGCAAACATGCACACGGGTGCAGACGCGCACGTGAGCATCCATTCACTTTTTCCACTTCATGTTTTTGTCGCTTAGTCGCACCATCATGAAGTGCAAATAGAGTCGGTGAATGATGGATAACATTCCAAATATAGCCGATTCAAGTAGTCTTCTATTGCAATCCACGTGTTCAATCATAATCTACCAAATGAGCAGCCAAATAAAATTCCCTGAATAACCCCATCATCAATGGATGAATATGCATGCGACATTAAATACCCGACGAAAGGAGTGCAGCCGTAAAAGTAAACAATATGTTGTTGCGATGGAAATGGGAAAAACTTTATGAATATTTCATGCGCCGCGTGGCGGAAATAAAGCCCTGAAGCCCGGTTGTGAGTGCACTAAAAGTAGGCTACACGCCAGCGCAAAAAGGGCAAAATGCACAGCAGAAAATATATGTCATCGGGCGACAGGCGTAAAATGGGACAAGGTAGTGGTATTGATGTGATATGCCGGGAACTAATTTGGTTTGACGAGAAGGGCTGTGCTTTAAATGCATCGCCACCAATTTTGACGAAATTGACGCGTAAAAGCATTTTGATGTGCATTAATTAATATACCTATAAAACTATTAAGGATTTAATTTTTGCGATCAAGCGGATAGCTTTAAAATAAACACGAATATTAATGCATGTGCATGCGTGCCTGTATTCATCGGCCCCCCAATGACAATTGATTCCACTCCACAATTGTCCCATTGTTAAGCGGAATTTGCACCTAAATGCGAGAATTGATTAAAATCATATGGTACTGATTGGAACAAGACTAAATCTATATGCAAATCAACTATTTGCAAAAATATGCGAAATTCCATTGCATTGTATTCAGGCAAACTCGTCTCACCCTTTCGTGTGGATGGTATTTATTGTCACGTTTCGGCGTCGTCTCTGTTTGCAGATTTCCCGACATGAAGTCGGTGACCAACAGCTACGTGCTGAACCTGGCAGCGGCGGATATCCTCTTCACTTTGACGATGCCGGTGGTCGCCTACGCGCGAACGTCAACATCCTGGGAGTTGGGTGGCGTCGCGTGCAAAGCGTTGCCCTTTCTGCAAGTGAGCCACCACACTAATCATATAAACACATATATCATAGTACACACATCAAACACATATCAATGATGACGCATTTCGCACATCTAATTAAGCAAATGACGAGTAACCGCAACAGAAAACGATGGAAATTGTCCATCAATGTAATTGAAGTCTTTGTGAAAACTTCTCGCGTTGCATGCAAACCGATGACGCCGTGCGATGGACGTAGGAGTTGATCAGTAATTACAATGATATACTCCAACACGAACGATTCGGAATGAAGGTTATATTTAGCATCACGCATTTGTTGGCAGTTCCTCTCTGCTATCGTCCTCATGTGGACACTCACGCTGATCAGCGTGGATCGCTACTGCTGCATCATGATGGCGCCGCAGCCGGCGAAGGTGAGCAGCATACGCGCCTACGTCAACTGTGCGCTCTCCTGGCTCCTCGCCGGCGTGATCCTTACACCCCTCCTCGTCTATTTCCGCGTGCAGACGACGGTCCATCCCGGCCGCGCGCTCTGCACCATCGCGCTGCCTCCGCATGCGGCCATCAACTACGCACCCTGGCTGGCGATGCCGCTCGTCGTCGTCGCCTTTCACGTGCCGATGGTGATCCTCTGCTGCAACTACCAGCGCATCTTCCTCAAGGTGCTCTCCACCAAGTCAACGTGGGCGACATCCTGCGTGATGGTCAGCACCGCCCAGCAGCAACTGCAACAGCAGCCGCTGCAAACAACCGCACAGTTTCACGCGCAACAACAGCAGATACGCCGCCAGAGCGAGGTGTCGCTGACGGAGATCTTTGTGCCGTGGCCGGCGCGCAAGAGCTCCAACTCGCTGTCGAACCCCAACGGCCGGCACGGTTCGCTCACGCAGCACGAGGAGCAGCGCCTCAACAAGCACATCAAATGCGTGCGCGTGCTGCTGCTGAACGTCGGCTTCGTGCTGACGATGTGGCTGCCGCTGTCCATCTTCCTCATCATCCTGTTTGTCGACGAGATGCGCGCGCCGGGCGATACAGAGTACGGGGCCGGCGCCACCGGCTTCATTGTGACGCTAATCATTGCGTTCCTGAACACAATCATCAATCCGGTGCTGTATGGTGTGCTGTCGGACAGTTTTCGCGCGAGTATGCTGAAGATACTCTGCTTGCGCCGGGAGTGCGCTAGTGATAGCGGAAGCGGTGGTGGTGTCGGTGGTGGTGCGGGAGCTTCGGGCAATCCGGCGGTGATCATGGAGCATACGGTCACGCCTAGCAGCGGACAAAGTAGTGCGCCCGGCATGGCATTTGCTAACTTTGCTTCTGCCGGCTTTCCACGCACCGACAAGCAGCGCAAACAGAGCTTGTTGAATTCCATGACGACCGAATTTACCGTCCAAGTTTAATCATAAAAATGTGATATTGTAAATTATATGTAAATTGTACATACATAATATGTATTATATGTAATATATGTAACAAATGTCATCAAATGTTGGATGTATATCATAGATTCCAGAGTTATATATTTATGGAGTTTGTTTGAGAATAATGAAACTATTCTTATATAAATGTATTGTGGTGTATCAACAAACTATTTATTCTTCTACATGTGCATTTATGTGTTGAGAAAAAATAAAACATGACCCAAGGAATTAAAGATTTCCTCTATTTGGCAGCAATTACCATACCGTACATAGGTAACTAATAACCTATCTAAGAATTAGCGGCGCTTTTTTTTGGTTTGGCGGTACTTTTTTCAGTTTTGTAAACACTAATGGTGACACAGCCCCCGCCAGCGAGTAGCCACAAAAGGTGAGTAGGAAGGTAAAATAGCAAACATGAATTAAATATTACTACTCTGGCGCATTCGCAAAATATGGTAATCTAATCAGACTTCATTCAATTAAAAACATAAGCATGCAAACAGTTTCATTTAAATTAAATTAGTTTAAGTTCTAGACGACAGTAGATAGTTGTAACTTAATACAATGAACATCATTTCAAAAATTTAATTTCAAACCACTCACCGAGACGCGAATGCAATGAGCAAAGTATGGAAAATGGACAAATGCTAATACGTTTACTAAAATAGATCAAATTTTGAAGTGCCAAACTAAGTTTGCATTATTACGGATAAGTTTACATTTTGTAGTATGTACCTCACATAATGGTGCATGCCACATAATAATTTCTATATGCAGACAAATTACTCACAATCAACGACGGGTTGCACAATTTACTGCCTCTAACTTCCATTCAATACTAGCGAATATGTGGCAATGAGGAAGAACCAGCAGTCAGGCTGAACTCATTGTCAGTATGAATATTACAATTAAGGTCCATCTCCATATTATTCATACGTACGTAAAAATAAATTTGTGTTATATGAAAGTCGATCGTAGGTGAGAAAATAAGTTGCACTTTCAAATGATCAAAAAATTTCGTTAAAATGATTACAAGTTTAACAAAAATTTTAATCATTTTAACGAATGAACTTCAATCGAATTAACTCAATTCGATGGACAGCCTCAGTGTGATGACTTGCTGCGGGTGAGTGAACTTGAAGGTCTTCCGTGCGTTTCCGGCTGGATCTTCAGGTGGTTTCAGCAGTTTAAGACCACCGTGATTTTATGCCTTGGCTTTGGGCCAACGCACCACCCAAAGGTACCGAGAACAATTTTGTCTTTATGGTCTTCATCAAGTAAAACACGATATTAATGCAGCGAGTACCCTTCCAGTTCAATGGCTTTGTATTTTTACAATACATATTTATACAGATACAAGAAGCACTTAAAATGCTAATCAGTCTGCTGTGTGAAAATCGGAACATGCAACAGCTCGAAGCGATAAATTATGATTTTGTAACTGACCTATGGATGGGTGATTGTCAAAAGCTATTTTCGGCAGGTCGTGCGTCCTCGAAGCAATTGCTGGGGAGCAGTCAAGGTCGCATTGAGCTTGTTCAATTATCGCATGTTTGCTTCGTTCGTTACCGTACGCGCGCCACCAACCCCATACACCCCTATTCACAACCAAATTGCGATTATCAACGTCGACGATCGGGGAACTTAATAAAGGGATCATACTAATGCTTGAGGCGCTCTAATTTTGGGCCAGCCTATAAACGTATATTAATGAACGTATTTTTGGTAAAAATTGGTAGAAACTTACATTATTCTTATAAAATCGTTTTCTGTCAAATAAAAAACATCTGTTTTTTACTTGTTTATAAATTACATCGACAAAATGACTAGGATTATTATAAGGTTCAAATCGAAGCAAAAGGAAGGCCAACGTCGCTCCAACGGTCGAATCAAGTTTGAAATTACTTCAGAATTAACGTTTCATTTGCGGTTAATGCGATATACAGTAATCCCGAGAAGCTTCGGACCAACCTTGATCACAAAAATTACTGCTTGCTTATATCCCCAATAGAAAAACGTTTTGAAGGAGACATGGTTCAGTAAGTGGCAAACTGCAGTCAATAGGGTCCCTATGATTATGATCGCGATATACTCTTATGCGATTAAAAAGAATACGTGTCGGAAATTACAAATTGGGGCACTTGTGCTGATAACAGCTTATCAATAAAAATAAATAACCAAAAAGTTGTTGTTCTATGCACTCTTTGAACTATAGACGGAAATGAAAATATACAGCAATCCTTAATGCATGGAAATCTAGAGGTTTTTTACCATGTACAATACTGATCAAATATATGATATTATTAACCAGATAAACGTAGGTAAAGATTTTTTAAACTTTCTCTAACATATTATTAGTTTAAAGAAATTACGTAGGGTAAACAAAGTTGTACCATTTTGTAATATTCCAGCAATATGTTGTTCTTGGTATCACTGATAATGAGCATTACTGTACTCGCCATCCTTTCCACTAATGACCGTCAGAGCGAGCTGTGCGCACGTGAAAAATGTAATTGCGCACCGGAAAATGGAAAATTTTTAGATTAAGAAAACATTTGGTCACACTTGTTTTTAACTGACGCAGGTTGCATAAATAAATGATTATCGGAAATTTGTTAATATAAATTATGCATTTATTTGTGAATCATGTGGAATTTTTAATTTGACATTGCGCACATGAAATTTTGCGAAAAAAACAAAATGCTAATAATGAAAATTATAATATTTACTGGGAAATAACTAGACTTGCCATAAACATCATAACGTCGTTTCGCCGTCCGAAGAATGCGATACAGAAATTTATCTAAAAATTATAATTTCAAGCGCGTTTTGGAATTATTGAAATCCATTTATCTACCCGAAATATAAATGAATTCCAATGATATTCAATATTCAAATGAACTAAGATAAGAACATTTTTCTGAAATATATAAATAGCGTTTATCCTTAAGACGCCATCCATTGTAGTCTCGTTATTAAAACACGTTGCGACGAAATAATGGCGTACAAAAATATCCTTGCCATTTGCTTGGCAATCTTTGCTGTCACAGCGGTGAGTTTTATTTCAATTAGTATCCGACCGTTATAACATACATCTTAATTGGTATATTATTTCTTGTGTGTGTTAGATCTGTGCGAAACCGGCTGAACCACCAGTCGATCAGCCGGAAGAGCCTGAGCCGCGCGCGTGCAATCTCCTTATTCTTCTACCCCAAAATATACGAGCCATTGTCAGCTACCTCGTATCATTAATTCTACCAATCGCACAACAAGCGCAACAGCAAGCGCTTGTAGACTTCCTTCAAAACAATTTGATTTGTGATCCTCCAGCATAATTGCAATGAAACCATTGGGTTGTGTTACGGGTGTTTAAAATTGCTTGCTATAAAATTTGCTTGTTTAATCTTTTTGAAGAATGGTTTATATCATATAATAAATACGTCAACAATAATGGAATTCGATTAAGTTGTTGGTTTGTCACGAAGAATATAAACAAGTTATTCCATTTACAAATCCTAAATAACAATACGTTATTATGACCAACAAACCTTGTTAATGTTGCTACTATGAATATTCATATATTGCAACTTAAAAATTGCCATATCTCATTTATAACTTTGTGTGTAATTAATGATAAGGAATTGACCCCTTCGCGCGCTCGTAAACTATTATATAGATTTGCTGTTTCTATCTACATTGTATATAATTATGGAAGGACCTTGCAAGTAGTCAGTAATCATGTACTGGTTGATTTGGTCGCTAACGCTCCTTTTGCTCGTCCGCAATTATCTTCGCGATGTCTTCACGTATTGGAAGCGCAAAGGGGTGCCGACACCACCGTTTCATTACCTCGTCGGGCACATGTGGCCAACGTGCACGTTTAAGAAAAACTTCGGCGTAATTATGACCGAAATATATCAGTAAGTTATAACAATACTGTCAACTCCTTTACCGATCATGTTTCGTGATGTTCACACAAATAGAAACTTCCCTGGCCACCGCTACGTCGGTTTTTACAATTTCACGCGCAAAGGCATTGTACTGCGCGACACAGAGTTGATTCGCAATATACTCGTCAAGGACTTTACGTCCTTCCACGATAACAATTTCGACATCTCCGAAGAGCACGACATCATCTTCGGCAAGAATCCGTTTGTGCTAAAGGGCGAACGTTGGCGAGTGGTGCGTGCGCAAATCACGCCCACTTTCACCGCCGGCAAGGTGAAAGCGATGCTTCCGCTGTTCAGCGCGAACAATGCGAAACTGTTGCGCTATCTGGAGCGCGAAACCGGCAGCGAGCGCACGCTCGAAGCAAAAGAGCTGGCCAGCAAGATTACGTGCGAGAACGTCGCCAGTTGCGCATTTGGCCTGGACGGCGGTTGCTTTCAGAGCGAGCACTCCGAATTTCGAGAGATGGGCCGCAAATTATCGCATCCGACGTTTGCGAATGGCCTCAAGCGCTTCTGCCTCTTCATCGTGCCGACGCTCAGTAAAATATTGCAAGTCAAGTGAGCACGCGTACCAAAGGCGCACTTTTCACTTTCCAGAGAATTCATTCCCAAAACTTTAGGTTCTTCTTCGATGAAATTACGAACTTCCTGCGGAAAATCGTGCGCGAAACGCTCAAGTACCGTCGCGAAAACAACGTCGTGCGCAACGATTTCCTGGATGCAATGCAGGATCTGCATAGCAAGATCGGCGACGAGAAAGTTTTCGGCGAGGACGATATTCTGGCGCACGCCGGTGGCTTTTTTCTGGATGGCTTCGAAACGAGCGCTGTCGCAATAAGTCACGTGCTGTACGATCTGGCGGCGAACGCAGCGGTGCAGGCGAAATTACGGGGTGAAATCGCCTCCGTCGTTCAGCGCCATGGCGAGTTATCCTTCGAAGCCGTGCAGGATATGAAGTACCTGGATGGCGTTATAAAAGGCAATAAAATTAGTTTGTCTTGGTCTGCATGCGGTTGAGTGATATCTGTTTTTAGAATCCTTGCGTCTGCACGTTGCACTGCTAACTCTTGGCAAGTTGTGCAATAAAACATATAAACTGCCGCCGGCGGTTGATGGTGGCGGCGAAGAAGTGGTGATCGAACCCGGAACGATTGTGGTGGTGCCGGTATGGGGCCTGCATTTGGACGAACAGTATTTTCCCGAGCCGGAAAAATTCATTCCGGAACGATTTGATACTGAGAACAAAGACAAAATCAATCGTTTCGCATACTTACCCTTCGGGGAAGGCCCACGCATATGTTTGGGCAGTAAATTCGGCATTTTCCAAACGAAGATGAGCGTTATCGCGATTGTGCAAAATTACGAGTTGAGTGTTAATGGCAAAACGAAGGTGCCGTGGGACCTGGATGGATTCGGGGTAATGAATGTGCCCATCGGCGGTCTTTGGTTAAATTTCAATAGGATAGTGACACAGCATTAGCGGAGTCGGATAAATAATCTTGTATTTTACAGATATCACGAAATATAAACTCATTTTCAATACAATTTGCAAGTTGAAATGAAAATCATCAGTGAGGATAGGAGTGTGAAGGCATATTCCAACAATATGTACACAGTACACACAAAAGAATAGAATCAAATTCACGCTAAATCTTTCGGTATACTTTCATTCTCAAATTGAGTTCGATAACAGTTAGTAGTTATAAAAACGTGATGTGCTTCCTCCGCGTATATATACCTAAGACACCCCCGTGTGAATTCCTGTTCGTTTAAACACCACACAACTCAAATATGCCAACCAATTGAAATCCGATTTGATATAAGTCTTTCGGTTTAGTATTGTTTTCCCATTAACACGCATCCATCATATTCATAAATAGATTAAACGTTGAAAGGATTTCAATAACAATAAATTACTATCGACGCAATATTAACAATAAGATAATAAATATTTTAGTCTACGGCATTTTTCCTATTGGGCTGGTACTTAACACTATTGATAATTTTCAAGGATATTTTACATTTTCATCATGTTAACGCATTCCGAATAAATTGACATAATGTCTTTAGTTTCAAGTTTACGTTTACCATACTTTTCCTGGCAGTAAACATTTATGAGAAGAAAATATTTATCCCTGTCAAATTTTGGATGAAATTAAACATATCTGGTCCATTGCACAGTTTATCTATCATAGTACCTAGTTGGTTGCGTGTTTGTATATACAAATAAATGTTCGTGGGAAAGAAATAGAATAATCATTGAAATTGACGAAGTTGAACGGCAACTGAGAAAAATGTTAGCTATGTACCGTTATTTTAAAAACTCAATGCAAAAAGTCTTTATAAAACAAAGACCTGGTTTCTGCTCATTTCCCAAGTTTGACGTCAATTGTTAATATTCTAGAATTTTCTTAATCGCTTCATCGATAGTGTACAGTTCTTTGTTATACCTATTTAAATTCTCTTTTCCCTTCGGACTACTTATTCTAATCTGAAGTCAAATGCTTTATGTACAATGTTTGAAGAGACTTCCACGTTTCATAAAATGAGTTGATGCCTGCGCACGGTAATGTGTGCATTTCATATTTGCAATGTATGATCACAGTACAACTAGATCTAGAGTGTGTTTGAGTTAATTAAATTTACTTACGTTCCCCTACAATTTATTACCCCCCGCCAAATCGAATGTGCAAATCGTGCGCAAACAGAAAGACTTTGCACTCCAGAATGGCTTGCGATTATCGCATTCGCGCAGCCCGGTGCAACATGCGATGAGTAATCCGTATACAAGTAAATAAATTATAAAAATAAAACGAACAATTTATCCGATGAATAGCTCAGCTGCTTGTAGATATTTGTCGAATCAGAGTGTTGCCTTTTTATTATTTCGCGAGAGCAAAATCAAACCCGTAGCATTATGCTGTGTGAATTGCGTATATAATTCGAATGATTGTGTCCCAGTGAACTTATCAAATGCTGATGTGTTTTGTCCCCTATACAACACCGATGACGTATTACACCGCTTCGCGATAGAATGGATTGACGTTCTTGATGGGCAGCGGATGCGCTTCCGTGTTCAACACCCATTCGTCTAACGATATCAAACTATCGTTCGAAAATATGAGATATAGATACTGGAAATGAATCGAAAAATTACAAATTAGTCTTGTAAAAGTTTAGGAACGATCAATAATACGCTTACTTTAAGTGTTTCTGCTAGGAAGAAACTCTGTTGAACATCGTCCAAGGTGGGATCCTCGGCATATACGTTCTTCAGACCTGAGTAACCACCTGCCACTCTGCAGTGTTTCTCCAACGCCTGCAAATAAGCACATACGTTTCAAACTCGGAATAATTTCAGCCATTTCCATCACGAACGTCACGAACAAATCATGTTAGTCTTATCTGAACATTTTTATGGCGCTACATATTTGCATGGAGCAAAAATTGGTCGCCGGATGCGCAAAATGTTCGTAGTATCTCAACCAGTTTATAGTTTTTCGTGAACAATAATGAAGGAATTGATTATATGTCCTCTGCTTCTCGGCTTCATGCTGCTACTGGCAAGAATGCCGCTGGAAGGTGCCGCACAAAACAGCGGCTACCGCAGCGGCAATGGCACAACTAGCGGAAATTCGACCACTGGCACCTGCAGTTGCACTTGTAATAATTCCACAAGTAACAACAACTCTACAAGTAATCATAACTCTACAAGTAATAATTCAACAAGTAACAATAGTACGCAGTGCATACCATGTCCAAGCAACTCGACCCAATGCAAGAATGAAGTAATAAGTAAGTCGATTATACATAAACATTTTAAAGACCGCACTATTCTGAAATGGTCGGCTTTTTGTAGCAATGGCGTTGGTCCGATTCAATCTAACCGAAGTCATACGTGCAATCGTATTCATGTCGGTTATGTATCCCACCAAGGATTTTATCATAACAATACAGTACTTCGCCGAACGCATATGCCTGCCAGTCTTCGTTTTCATGCAAACAGATTTCGTGCACTACATGGGCTTTCAAAACATAACAGGTCCCGTGTTTATAGGATGGACGGAAAGGGCTGTACGATCCTTAGTCAACACCAGCAACGTGTTGGGTAGATTAATGGTGGATATCGCGGATCTATGTGACGTTCTACTAAATATGATCAATAATAAAATACCATATTCCATATTCGATCAGTTAACCGGCGGCAACAGTTACGACTATCCGCATTAACAAACGATTTTGTTTGGTTTACAAAATGTAGCATTATAAGTAAACATTTCAATAAATTGTGTTCGAACTGTATTGCTTACCTGTACAGCTTCCCAAGCCCATTGGCGATAGATCGGATCCTTGGTCAGACGGTACATGTAGAAGTAGGATTCGATCACTTCCGGTCGAAGAATGTAGTACTTTTCAGAGCTCTTCAACGCTTTCGCCTCGATCGAGTCTGTGAAGCGGAACGCCTCGGGTCCCAGCTTCGTCGTCGAACGATCGTACGACTCGTGGCACGTGTTCGTGATACCCTTCGCCACCTCCATGTAGCGGTCGGAGAGCTCGTTTTTCAGTGTTTTTGCGCCTAAACCTAACAGACCACCTGAAAGCAAACCAACGAATTGCGTCATTCGCATGTATATTGATGGTGATTTTGTTTTTGCAGAAAGATTCCACTTATTCAGGATGATAAGCCTATCAGCAAAATTCACATTATTCAGAATGACAAGCCTATCAGCTAACTTCATGTTAATTTTTATGGGTTTTCGTTAAAATGAAAATTTGAAAAATTGAAAGCATGCGACAGCTAAATAATAAATAATTAAGTTGTACATAATATGTGCCACGGGGTATAAATTAGGACGCATTGTCAAACAAATGTTAGTTTAACAAGAAAATCTAAGTTGAATAATTCGGTTTAAAAAACAACTTGAAATGGCACATGCAAATTTGTTGTTTGTGGTCGTCGTTGCCGGAATCTTTGCAATTGTAAGTTAAGCCGTCTTTCTTTCTATAATAAGTAAAAACGTTTCGTATAGGCACTTGGAGCTCCAAACCCTGTGGAAGAAGTTACAAACCAGAAACAAGAACGTATCTGTTTCCCCATTTTTAATATCTTTCCGCCATTTGCCCACTTCATCAGCACCGTCGTTTCTTCCGTTACCAACAATGTCCCACTCGACACTATAAGTGCCGGAATCATAAACGACTTACTAATTTGTCCAGACGACCAAGTTGCTACCTGAGGAGGCCGCCCGCCCTTCATACGTGTACATTCTTAACTGTAATTTAATGCGAGAAAATAAACTCACCTGAAAAGCACGCCAAGTGATCCATTTTGTGTTCGGGCCGATCAAACTTCAGGTCGGCGAAGTACATCAATCCGCCGGTGGACGTGTGCAACATATGCTGCATGACCGCCTGCATCGCGTCGTCGTACATTTGGCGCGCTTCGTTGTCCTCCTTGTTGGATTGCAGCCACGCTTTCAGCAGGTACTCATAGAAACTATCGCCAAGTGCGCCCATCGACATGTGATCTAGAATGTTGCGAATTGCGAGCGCATGGTGATAGTTTGCCATCTCGGAAAAGCACCGTGTAGAAGCCACTTACGTTGCCCCCATTTGCCTGTTTTGGGATTCAGGTAATTCGGGTATAATCCCTTCGGCTTTTCCATCGCAAGAAGCACCTGTCGAATGTGCTCAACCTTGTTGCGATACAGCGGATTGCCGGTGATATCACTCAGATACGTAAACTCCAGGTGCAGCGTGCCGAATTCGGATAGAATACTCGACCCGCCGCTAGCCCATCCGTAATTTTTACTACTCTATAATATCGAGCAGATATGCGTCACAAATTAACTCCATGATTAATGAATGCGTAATGATTTAATAGGACATCTAGGCCTCGACACGAGTACCACATAGATAAAAGCAGTCGGCCCGAGGCGTAGTTCGAACACAGAGTGCTTTTAATTAATGCGATAGATAGATAGATGATTCATAAGATTAATTACCCGCGGCGGATCAGGCGGGTGGAAGTGTGGGGTGGTGTGGAAATTGACTTACTCCGGTTTTGAAGTTGACCAGCGCGTGCGGTATGCCGGTGGCCGTGTGGAAAGCAGGCAGCAGCTTGTCGGCGATCTGCGCTGCCTTATCGCGGAAAAGCGTGTCGCCCGTCAGCGCGTAGCACGTGAGCAGCCCGCCGACGAAGCGAATGTTCGTCTCAAAGACGGACACGTCAGATGTCTGTTTGTATCGGGGTGCGCACAGAAAACGACAGCACATCAGTCTCGAAATGATCCCAATGCGGGCAGGCGAATGTATTGTGATCAATCACCCTCCACTCCGCATTCAATTTGCGCGGATAATAAATTATGAAAACTCGCAAACTTTACCATCGAAGCGACGTCCAACTCCTTGGCGATCCATTCGCGGCCCTGTCGAAATTCGTCGTGCAGTCCCATGATGTAGAGCGTGTCCAGCCCATCCATGATGGTCGCACCCAGCGGCATCGCGCCGAAAATGCTCGCGCTATGGCCGCGCTTCGACACCGGCCGCAGCTCGTTTTTACCCCAGGCGTACCGCACGTAGTTCTCCCAAGCGTGCTGCATCATCTGAAATGAAAACGCCAACATCAGCATTGTCTCTCTATCATGGGTGTGATTTAGATGCTCAATCACAATAGCAACAACCTCGGTAATTTTCAACTGCATTATATAGTCTGCACCATCCACGTGAACGTAATGATCTGGATAATCATCATAATCCGTATCGTTATAATCATAATCGCGAAGATGTCGCGGATCACGCACGTGCTGATGTTTGGTGAGATACACCCCAGTCCACGCCATTACGACCACCACGGACAACAAACCGGAAGCTGATGTCTTCGAAATCATGTTCGACAGAGCAGTGATTTATATCCAGGTAATTCAAAATACTTGACAAAGATCGAGTGATTCACGTGTTACGGTTTGTCAAATAAATTCACGAATCAGGGAATTGTTGGTGAGTATGATGCGCCACGCCGGACACGACATCGCAAGCGGTCAGCGGTCATGCAGCAACTAAATGCGAGAGAATTGTTACAATCGGTCGCGCTCGCCCGAGAATTCCATGAGAGCATGTAATAAGCAAATTAAGTAACGATGCGCCGCGCGCAATACGAGTACATCTGACTGAGCGCAATGTGAATACTTAAGGAAGAATAGAAAAACAACACGTGATAAATGTTGGATGAGTGGCTGAAGCAAACGATGCGCAAATCATATTACGTTTACCTTTTTCACTTTAATTCGCATCACACTCGTAAATCGAGTGCTGTTGAAGTGTGCCAAACGCAGCGTGCGATCGTTGGGTAGTGCATTGAACGCAAAGTGATACGACGAATTCAAGTGCAACAGATGAAACACAATGCGATTCATCGTGCTGTGGTAATAGAGTGATGATTCCGCATCCGAATTGCCAACATTGTAATTGTGCAGGAGTGAAGCATTCGCGCGCGTGTCGGACGTGGGCAAAGCTTCCACGCAATAAAGTACCACCAAAACGCCGGCGAACATCAACTTTAACGCGACAATCATGTTTATTTAACGAATATGGGATAACTGACTTTGGGATAGGCAAATAATCCAAGTGAACCGTCCGGCGTCTCAGCATTACATTCATGGATTACGGCCTGGTTAAAAGTTCAGATTCAATTGGTCTACTTTCGATGATGTTGCGAAATGAATCTGTTCATTAGTCGTACTTTTTCAGCAGAGACTAATAACCAATCTCATAATCAATTTACACATAAATATGTAAATGTGTAAAGCACTCGTGTTTTGATGAATTTTGGGGCATCTTTTGTAACTTTGCCAGCTTCAAGATTCTGATATCGCGCATCGAATAACAATAATAGCAATTTGAGTAATAAATTTTTAACTTCGGTCAATATTGTAGCCGGGGCGCGAGTGTGAATATATACCTATTGCGAATAAAATGTAAAACGGAAACAAATTCGAGTAATTTTATCGGACAGATGATGCAACATCGTAATCACGCGAGAAACTTTTGACAAATAACAGTTGCTATTTTCTTACACACATCCATGCAAACGCGTGTAATGTATATTTTTGATCACTTTATAAACGCTATTCATATCATCTCGTTACGTTGAATTCATTCCTACTGGAGCCCGATTGCTTCACTTAGTGATTACTATATGGACAAAAAATGTAGATTATGCGCGTGGAATATTATTGGTCAATGCCTTTAATCGTTGATAAGAGATCGTTTTCCATACGATCAGAAATCATTCACTGAGCTGATGAACGCGCGATCGCCACTCGCTGCTCGCCGACGGGATTCTGTTTCAAAGTTCATGTAAAATGGTTCATTATTCGTCGCGCTACTTGCTAGTCATTTCACATAATTTATATGATGGAAAATTATACATTATTATGTCAATTATCGTAGCTTTGTTATATCTTGCAATTGATGAGAGTCGACATGAACGGCATTCTAATAAATTTTGTCATTTATTTGCTTTCCGCTCGTTAAAAATGGTGTGCTGCATCGGATAAGATGATAACGAGTCATGCAATACACATTTACCATTTTCAAGCTGTAGAACTACATATTCGTTTTAATTAATTTTCTATAAATAACCTTGAAATAAAACTTAGACTACACGTATTATTCCAGGGAAAACTAACATTTACCTAATTGCACGTTCTTTCGTGATGTAAATCGAATTCTGTCATCGATCACATGCATATGCAATTCGTCTGTTTTCTACATCTTTGTATGTCAAAGGTAAAAGGCATGCAGTCAAACAGAAACTTCATTAAAGATGAAATGTCTCATTCCCTTCGAACCCCATCCCCAAACTTAAGTCGTAAACATTTTATGTGCATAGAAATATCTTTATGTTTGTAAAGAACAGAAATTAGCAGCCGGACCATAAGCAAGTCTCGCATTAACTAATTACAAATTCACAAAAACCAATCAATAAGATTGACGCTTGCAATGTATTCACGTCCTTTTAGTAATAGTTATTTGCGGCTCAGTGCCTGTGTAAAAAAGGCAAAGATTTAGTTATAAATAAATCTTATAGGTTGCAGTTGCTCATTTCGCTGGTGACCTTTGGGCACCGCATCGATTTCGCCTATTATTTAGGTATCCTCCTAAATAAAGGATTTTGTATCGCTGGAAGTACTAACAAATGACGTTACTATAAATAAATATTAGTTTCAAGTAAATAATATATGCAACCAGTAGTACTTCAAACACTGTTGATAAAGCTGCTTTTCCATAGCTAGCGTTTTCCAGGACTTCGACTTCGACTGAAAATAGTTAAATATTGCCAGTACCTGAAAGGTTCTCAGAAAATTGCATAGGTAGAGTAGAATGAAAACTAATACCCGCTTTCACAATTCTGCCATCACGTATTAATTGCAGTAGAATTTAATTACAGAATAAATGTGATTATTCCCTTCATCAACCCACTGCCCCGACTGGGCGAATAAAAACCGTCCTATGTGTCATCACAACGTAACGAATTTATATACTCCAGTAACAAGAATATCATAGGGATAGATACTACATGGCGTAATCCGATTTTATTGCTTTCACATGCACTTCATACAATTTAATCAACCTCGCTATCATGTCCCAATCCGGAAGTCAAGTACTTGTAGATAGATATCGCGATGACCAAATGAGCTTAAATTCAATTACACTGATGAATATTCTAGGTGCTCTACAAAATTTATTATTTTGTACTTCCAGTACTCATTAATAAACAATCCTCTTTAATGGAGGGTAATTGCGTATCGATCGAACAGTTTGCATGAAATATCATATCGATTAATAGCTTGTGGCATTAATTGACATGGATTTACATTATTTTTCACGCTTAGAAATAAAATAAATACTTAAAAACAGCGATTCGTGCCATGAAACTATCTTAATCCTATCAACTACAAGGTATGCAAGATTATCGACACTAATTTCTTTTCAATGCAACGCTCTGATTGCGAGGACACCACTAATTGGCTTTTCCGATTAGCAAACAGTCTCCAGAAAAAATACTGCGGTACTCCGAATTAGAATACAGGTATTATCACTGCTCATATCATCAAATTGCAAGTGTATCTGTATAGATAGATGACTAGCAAGTGGTTCAGTTGATCAAATATGCAATAGAAATTAGTTTGCAAAAAATATAACATGCAAGGACGATGCATAGGTCAATTTTAAGGTTTGAAAAAATTTATCGGCTACTGCTCAGTGTATTAATATTTATAGAAAGGTGCATTAGTTGTTTGCATAGTCATACAAATGGTTCATGGAGGTCGCGAATAATGTATTCATCATCGACAAAACCTCATGTATTTAAAATGACTAGCTGACCCGGCGAACTTCGTACCGCCATAGATTGTTGAGCAAAAATGAATGCAACAATTTAGTGTTATATATAGTGGCTCAAATCATAACGGTAGGATGGCAGTGCCGCATATCGATGTCTCTGGGACGGTAAAAGTGCTTGAAGACACTGCTTCTCACGTGAAGCATCAACATGGCGCTCATTCTAAAAACCATGGTGCAGAGCTATCGCTATGCTATCAACGATTTAGCAGGTTTGTTTTACTCAATCTCACTATCGTACACATAGAAAGCTACGTATAATTTCTAGATCCACGCACAAACAACTGGTTCCTAGTGAAATCGCCAATTCCAATCATCTTTATGCTCACCTGCTACCTGGCAATTGTATTTGAGGGACCCAACTATATGGCAAAGAGGAAAGCGTTCAATCTGAGAAAGTGCATTATTGTGTATAATATAGCACAAGTGATAGTGTGTTCATATGTCGCGATATTTGTAATTATGCGCACTGGGAGCGTATTGTATGCATTGTTAATGTTTTGCATCATTTCAGAGCATACCGCTTCTAATAAGCGAACTACAAAAATCTCCATATTATTGTTTGTCCATAGATTACAGTCTTGAGGCGATGCCAATCTGCAATATGTGCTATATCTATTTTGTGACGAAAATCGCAGATCTATTAGACACGGTAAGACTAGTGGCTTGCACAGGAACAGCACGCATTACAATGTCGATATTTTAGGTGTTTTTCGTACTACGCAAGAAAAATAATCAAGTGACTTTCCTTCACGTGTATCATCACACCGTGATGGTGGCATACTCGTGGTACGGCATGAAATACATTCCGGGCGGGCAAGTGACAGTTATCGGCATAATAAACTCCTATGTCCACGTTGTTATGTATTTCTACTATCTACTAACTGCTTATGACGATACCTACAAGAAAAACATTTGGTGGAAAAAGCATTTGACGCAATTGCAAATACTTCAATTCTTTTTGGTTTGCATATGGTTGACCATACCTTTGTTCAGCCAGTGCAACTTTCCGAAAGTGGTGTGCCTCGTACTTCTACCGCAAAATTTTGCTGTAACGTTTCTTTTTGCGGACTTCTACTATAAAACCTATATTCGAAAAAAATCTCCTAAAGTTGAATAAATATGTTGATAATTATCGTGTGTACAACCTTCAATAATTTATTATTTGTATTAATATTACTTACTACAAGACATATGCTTTTTAAAAGCATAATATATGTAAATCATATGATATTGCAATCTGACTGACCATTCACCAATCGCAATTCAGGGACAACCAAAAAACACGTTAGACTAATTACCATGCCATTGTGCGACAATTGTATGTGACATAGATAATGTGCTATCATAAATTTTCGGCTAATTAGCATATCCTGTGCAGCGAATGAATTCCCTGGGGAATATCTAATTCAAAGCGTCGCGTCGCCGTCGCCTGTTCCCCGCGACACATTTACTACTATATTCGGACGATGCTAAATTCAACATCGCCACCGCACTTAACAATGTGTGAATGTTAATATCGTTAATAAGAGCTAAAAATATGAAATAACACTTCGTTTTATGAACATTTATGTAGGTTGTTTGCTATTAATTACATGTTGCGGTTATTAAGATGAACAAACGTACGACAAAAACGACAAATGGTCGATATTATTAATAATAGTGATACAAAAACTATCGGAAAATAAGAGAAAAACTTGTGTTGATTTTATACATGCACCAACACGCATCATATTATACTGGAATACTTTTTGCAGCGCGTTAAAAAACTGCATGCTTGTTCAACGAGCGTGCATAACGTTATTCATCCGCCGTGGAAAATGATGCTGCACGCTGACGGAGGGCATAATTACTTCCTTGCTTTCAGAGTTGATTAAATTTTTTACGCTCGTCTCGGACAGCAAGGAATTTAATCTTCATCTATTGCAAAATTCTAGAATTAAAGGATCTTGTTGTAAAGCATCAGGGATGTTGTGAGTTAATGCCAAATGCGTGCATCGTATCATAACACATTGATATGGTTTACATAACGGTACGCGACATTCGCGGTTGACGTCTGCGATATCCAAACATAATTAAAGTAGGTACCATCAGTGTATATCACACGAGTGAAATAATAATGAGCGTTCGGAGGATCCGCAGAAAAACAACGTTGTTTTTAATTGTGGTTTGAAATTGTATCCGGTTCCTGTGTCGTAACATTTTGTGTAATACTACCTAAACAAAAGGCGGGTGCGACGCGGTTTTGTCTATGATAAAAAAGACATTTTTTCGTATAAAAGAACCAAGTCACGCGCCATTGCCCATCATTTGTGCGCTACGTATTACGTGAGGACCGCGTGACTCAAGTGCTGATCAAATCATCAAATCGCCGCAAATTGCATCCGGAATTATGTCGGATCCCAAGAAAACTGATCCTATCCGGCAGCAACTTCCGGAGTTTTACAAAAAGCATGGCGTAAGTGTCGCAATGCCACATTCGAACTTTATAATTTCACCAATTCATAAACCACATACAGGACCTGGGTGGCATCACCAACAGCGTGGGTGATCCGGTGGTTGAACGCGGCGCCTCGCAGACCGTCGGCGAGAAAGGCCCCATCGTACTGCACGATTGGCTACTGATGGACGAACTGCAGCACTTCGTTCGCGAACGTGTTCCCGAACGCGTGGTGCACGCCAAAGGCGCGTCCGCCGCCGGTTACTTCACTTGCACCGCCGACATCACGCACCTGACCTGCGCGAAGCCCTTCGCACGCGTCGGCAAGCAGACGCCGATCCGCGCGCGCTTCTCAACCGTCGCCGGCAATCTGGGCGCCGCCGACACCGTGCGCGATCCGCGCGGCTTCGCCCTCAAGTTCTACACGGAGGACGGCATCTGGGACCTTGTCGGCAACAACACGCCCATCTTCTTCATCCGCGACCCGATCATGTTCCCCATGTTCATCCACTCGCAAAAGCGCAATCCGGTCACAAACGTGCAGGATATGAACGCGTTCTGGGACTTCATCTCACTGCGTCAGGAGACGACGCATCAGGTGATGTTCCTGATGTCCGACCGCGGCATACCCGACGGCCACCGGCACATGCACGGCTTCGGCTCGCACACGTTCTCCCTGATGAATTCGCAGGGCGAGAAGACGTACTGCAAGTTTGTCTACCGCACTGAACAGGGCATCAAGAACATACCGGTGGCAGACGCCGCAAAACTGGCCGGCACAGAGCCAGACTACGGCATAAAGGACCTGTACAACGCCATCGCGCGCGGCGATTTTCCCAAGTGGAAGTTGTACATACAAACGATGACCGAGGAGCAGGCGGGGAGCTCACCTTTCGATCCGTTCGACCTGACAAAGGTCTGGCCCCACGGCGACTATCCGCTGAAGGAGATCGGGGAATTTGTGCTCAACAAGAACCCGGACAACTACTTTGCCGAAGTGGAACAGTTGTCTTTCTCGCCAGCATCTATGATACCGGGCATTGGACCATCGCCCGACCGCATGCTGTTGGGCCGAATGTTCTCGTACCATGATGCGCACGTCCATCGGCTGGGACCCAATTTTTCGCAACTGCCAGTCAACTGCCCCTTCCGCGTGAGCAACTTCCAGCGCGACGGAGTGAACGTGTTGGATAATCAAAGCGGAGCGCCGAATTACTATCCGAACAGTTTCGGTGGTCCGCATAATGACAGTCGCAAGGAAACCACAGTTTACCCGGTTGAAGAATGGACAGGTGCGGTGGGCAGATACGATACAACCAACGAGGATAACTTCTCGCAGCCGCGCGTGTTCTACAAGAAGGTGCTGAAGGAAGAGGAACGTCAGCGTTTAGCTGATAATATTGCCGGTGGCTTGCGATACGCAATCAAAGAGATACAGACCCGCACCGTTGAAATGTTCTGCAAGGTTGATATAGATTTGGGTAACAAAATCACTAAGAATCTCAAGAAATTTGAGAAGGAATTAAATGTTGCACTATAGTGAAGAAATATGCTTATTGTTAGTATTAACTGTTTTACTATTGTTTGATAGTAAATATACAGCAATTATCAATGCAAACGCTGATAATGTCAACATGGGACTTTCCCAATGCTTTACCAATGTGGATATGTAATCATTCATCAAATTTAACGATGGCACATCTAATAATAATATTGTCGGGCGTTTTGTTGTTATCAGGTCACACAGGTTGGCGTGCGTGCTTCTGAATCGCGTGTCAATAAATGTAACCATGTTGATATATGGTGAATAAATAATACACTAGGTACCTGGCATTTTGAAACAGAAATTATTTCTCGTTACACCTCAACGATATGAATGCCGCAGTTAAATTTCACAGATAAACAAATATATTGATTGAAATATCATGGAATACCAAGTAATCTGGATAAGAAAATTTTGAAATTTCAATAAGTAATGCATTTATGTGACAATTACTCGCATATAGTATATTTATTTTAATCGAATTAGTGAGAATGAATGCGCTGCAAAAACAAAGAGAAAAGCATGAATGTTTGAATAATTGAGAGGTGAAATGAATTTGATGTATGACCATAAATGCGGACGTGAACGGACATGGGAATGATTGAGCGGACGCAATGCTGAATGCGCACGCTGCCGTCGACGAAGTATTGCTAAAATATTAATATGATTAATGTGACTAACGGGAATGGACTTCTACCAAATGTTCACAAATAATTTGGGACACTCCGCATACCTATGTGTGATTTACGAGCGTTAAATGCATACCTATGCCGCACAAAATAATTAAAATTATCGGTAATGAATCGCCGTTTTTATTCGGCTCTCGACCCATACGCTTCCAAGCAAGCGTATCATAGGTTATTAAAAGCTATCGGTAACTAGTCATACTTGACGTACCTGTAATTACCAATCCAGTGCAAGTCAGAAACAATGTTATCTAATTACGATATCGGACGAGTCATTGCTGTAGTGTAATATACCAACAAAACATGCGCAATCGACTAGCATTCACCAAAAGAGGCTAAATGCTTGAATAAACCAGCATGGACATCGGCATCGCTCTGTAAGCAAAGCGGCGCACATACTTATTCAATTCGATGCTCATACTTCAATCATAAATCAATCAATCACCTTTTTGCTCTTTTTGTGCATGAAAAGCTGCTACATGTACACGCTGCAGATTTTTACATACCGCCATACAAATTGTCGACTGCGCTGCAACTGCATTTCGCACCGATCGTGTTGTTTTGCCCTTTTCCGCATTCGTTTCTTTTTTAATTCGTCGGACGAGAAAATTCCGCGTATATCGGTATGTGAATGTGTGTGCACAGCTTTCATGGCAAGATTCACGCCATAAGTATGCATTGTGCACATGTATGAATATGATGCATGATTAACCGTTTTAATCAACCGTCAATGTTCTGCCATATAATCGTATGTGACGAAGAATAACTAGTTTACGATTTTAGTTATGATCCTTCATTTAGGGCTATTTTAAAAACAGATTTTTAACTTTGGAAATGGATTGAATAATTGTACATCGCGTGGTCTAAAATAAGCTTTATATTATAACTATTTTTATAATTCACCAATCAATACTTCCGCACGTTCAGTCAGCATTTCAGTCCAGAGATGTGTATGAAATGTAGACTGTGCGGTTGCTATATGGTTTCAATACCTTTGTAGCAATGTTATTAATTTTACGATATCAATGATATTGGTGTAGTTGGTACAGGCAAATACTGAAAATTGGAAGCACAAATCATGCAAATTCAAGGAATAATTTACTAATTATTAATTTACGCTACATTTGATGATTGAAATATAATCGCGTTCTAAATCTCCATCCGCACATTCAAATATTGAGTTCTGGCCACTATTTAGTAAACAATATTCATATTTACGGTGATACCTAAAACTGCACCATACAGATTGAGTTTCACAGTCTTCTATGCAACTATGAAACTCCGACGTGCATGCGGATCATCACCGTTTGAATATAGGTATCACATTCCATCAGAATATCATATACGATCATATTCAAACGTGTCTCCCTATTATGAGGTAGCCTATTTTGTTGCTAATACGAACACATAATTCCGAGAATTTATCCTGATACGGGATATATGGTATAATATTTTGTTTAGCGGCTGTGTCGACTCGAATATTCTCTTGGCGTACTGGGTACTTTATCCTTTGTAATATATTGAATTTACATCCATGGCAGAAAATGATATAACGTCTGCACTCGGTGCACGCATGGATTGAATGTCAAACTATACGCGTTGCCGTCTCAAGACAAAAAGCCCCCGTACATTCCATGGATCATAAAACGGGCGTTTTTTACATCTTAATACAAATTATCACGGGTTAAACGCGGGAATAATTATGAAATGCGAATGCAATTAACGATAAAACAGCGAATAAAATCTCTTTCGCGTTGAAATGAGTGGGCACGTAAAACCTGCAGTGAATTGCATTGTGCGCAAATTGTAAATTTCCCAGTAATAAAATATTATTCAACAAGTGGTGGGACTGCGGCACTCAGCGGCATTTAATGCCTTCTCTGTGCCTGAATAAACGCTAATGAATTTTAAATCAACCCGTTTTACCCGTCGGAAACATTCGCTTTTTGGCGGTAATGAACCACCATTTAACGATGATATTATCTGCACAACGGTAATGAAATTACATCTTTGTCTCTGTATTATTTTTAATTTACCTATATTGATGCAAGGAAATGGACAAAAATTGCTCCAAAATCAATGCAAGTAAGATTTAAGGATCAAATCATAAAACCGTAACGATGCAACAAATATAAGGGGCTATTATGAACATGCATCCGGCCGCTTCGGTTGTGTACAATTCGCACAGGATATTCACGCGCTCGTATCCACAGATATTCGTAATCCGCATACCAACCCACCCATGCCCACAAGAATCGTCTGCACTCCTGCAGCCAGAATGGGCTTGCCATGTAACGCGCGCGCATAGCAACCGACCTGTACGCCTGCCGCCGCCGCCGCCCGCAATAAGTTACACAATCGTGTTCTTCTGCCGATCTGCGTCGTCTTCGCTCCAACATACCATGATCATATAGATCAGTTAATGAATCTTACTTTCTTTGATATAAACTTTTGACCGCAATACTGTAGCAATCGTCTTCATAATTAAGCTTGTATTCTTTTTAAAGTCTTATTTATTATAGATGCAGAACAGAAGATATAAAATTTGAGGCATTATATATTATTTTTCACCTAAGGAAATAGGTAGTTGCTAACTTCCTGTTGTTCCTCATCTTATTTGCTTTTGAGTACACAGTCAATTCACAGTAATGTTACTGGTGTTGTTATTTACATACACACCGAATACCAATCGCAAAAAATAAAATAAAACCGCACCGTATTGCTACTTCAGCATTCCACATGCATCGCACATGCAATGTTAGAATTTGCTGCAATTTCTCTCAGATATATGTATTTTCAACAATAACGCAATATGTTCTCCAATGGGAGGCTTCATGGTTGATTGAAGTCATGACTTTCAATCACCTATCAATAACGCAATAAGTTACGAACGAAGTTATAAATAACAATAATATATTTTAATGAATTGAATTTTATGATGAATGCAATTGCTTTCCGAATAAATGTAACATTCAAAGATAAAGAACAAAAGTTCTTCCGAATGAAATACATAACTCGCGTTTATTATGCAATTCCCGAGCGGAGCGGTGGGAATCGGATGAGAAAAACCGGCATCGCAGTTCATAAATTCACCGACGCAACCATGTATTATGCAATTTATGCAATGAGTAATCGCAAACCGGAATTAACGCATGGAATGCACTAAAGAGGCAATTGATAACGTCTTTGCCGCCACATGTTTGCGGCATGATTATGTTTGCAAATACTAATACGTCCAATTAAATTCAAAAGTCCGCCATCAGCAGCAGCTTAAGTGAATTCTTGATGCGATACGAAATACGTGCACGCATTATGCAAATGAATTTCTTTGTCTCTCATTCCCAACAACCGATGACATTGTCAACCTGTAGGAACATATAAAAAAAGCAAATGCGACTTTTGTAAAATGCGACCCGGCTCAATGTCATTGCCTTCTTCCCTCCACTCGTGACCGTGGGCTGGCCACAAAAACAATTTCTGATCTTGGTACATCAGCGTCTTGTCTTTTTGTCTCTCTTGTGTTTTATTCTTTCATTTTCTGGCAGGGACACATTAATGCAGCGCCTCTTTTTTATACCGAGTATTCACCGAACGGACGTGACACGCAAAAATTTGACTAGACATTTACGGGACGGAGCCGTGTGTAATTTCATTTTATGACTATGCAAGTTCCTACAGTTTCTCGCACACCATGAAATGAAGCCGAACACCCCATATTAGCAGAGTGAAGACGGGACCACCGTTTTTTTGATATGCATATTCCGGTGTCAACTTAATGTGCGCGTAATCCGATTTCGCCAACAAAGTATGGAGAGTATTAAAAAGTATGCGACGCGTCGGATGAGAAGGGAGCATACTTTGACTTTGTGCGCTAAGAAGATTAAAATGACACCAACCTGGCGAAAATAAAGAAACGATATTGGGCCAAACCGCAGTGGAAAACGCGTCACCAAGACGGAATATATAATTAGATAATGACAAAAGATTATGTTTTATAGTGCAATGGAGGAATGTAACACAGATTCTTGATTGCTAGAATAAATAATCATCAAAATTTCGCTAAATGCATTAATTTCACACCTACAGTAAACAAACCGTTCGGTTGTAATATTTGCATACATCACAAATTGTTTACATGAAGCTAAAATCTACTTGTTTGTGCTCTGTCGGCATTGTAGCAAATAACAAATTCAACGCACAGCACGTAATAAGGACACGTTCA
>JARJDR010007874.1:0-12940 GCA_030264135.1 Myllaena sp. GC000078 | reverse complement strand
TTCAATTCGCCTAACGATAAAGATGACGCGGAATAAAATCAAAAACAATCGTCGCATTGATAGTTAGATTCGCTAGCGCGGGGGCCAAAGTGTATGTAAACTTAGGATAATAGTCATAATTAGGATGTAAATATGTGCAAAAAAATAGCGATCGAGCGTATATAAATACTCTGCGCTCGTAGAGCAAAGAGCACACTCCTCCGGCGAGCATCACAACAGCAAGATGAAATTCCTGATCGTCTTTGTCGCCATCGTGGCACTAACCACTGTAAGTCCTCTCAATTCTTACCCAAATTAAAAATGCTAAATTGGAGGAAACTTTATAGGCTGACCTGACCGATGAACAAAAAGCCAAACTGCGTGAAATCAAAGAAAAGTGCGTCAAGGAAACCCCCGGCCTCGACGAGAGCCTCATCCAAAAAGCCAAGGACGGCGACTACAGCGATGACGCGACCTTCGCCACCTTTATGCTGTGCTTCGGCAAAGAACTGAAGTTCTTGCACGACGACGGCACCTGCAACGCGGCCAACATCAAAGAGAAACTCGCACTTAAAGTCACCGGCGATGTGTCCGCCGCCGTTACCAAATGCTGCAGCCTGGACCACAGCCATGAAGCCGCCCCACACGCCGTCCACATCGCCAATTGCTTGCATGACAACCTCGAGGGTCACAAAGGTCTCTTCTAAACCCCGTCTTTTCGATTGTAAAGTAAATAAATGTAGTATTATTTGAACTCGCGCATTTTATTGATGAACCTCCTCCTTGTCAGACGTGGTAAACTTGTCGGCAAAGACGTTCTCAATCATCTCCTCGTACGCTTCAAAATTAAGAAACAACAATAACGCCCATTGCTCTTCCTCATCAGTATCCCCATCACAGCTGAGTGGATGCGCTTCGACATACGCCCCTCGAAGATCCCCATTGCAGATCAATGGACTACCCGGGTTCACATCGCACGCGTAACCAGTCGAATCATCCACGCAAATATAACCAAATCGGCAAGTTCGTCGCGGACTCACCACCACATCAATCATGGCATCGTTCTCACGATCGGTAAACCCCACAATCCTACAGTCCTTTGTCGAAGGGCTATACTCCTCCTCTTTTTGCCAATGCAACGAAATGGTATTGTTCAACCCGCCATCGGTGTACACCAAAGCAATATTATTATACCAGGCATGCCGCGGAAAGATCACTTTATGCCCGTAGCACGAGTCTGAGCAGTTGTCAGGGTTGCTACCCCCACAGATTTTCAGCGAAGTCTCCGAGGTCACTGCACTGAGGCAAGAAGCCGCTGAAAGAACCCAGTGCTCGTTAACAAACGTCCCCGTGCATTCCGCCTGCACGTCTTCGTTAATGTCCTGCACGAAGAGCTTGACAATGGCGTCCAAATTGGGACCTTGATCTCCCTCTTGAGACTCTTCAGACTCTCCACCTTGGTCCTTCTCCTTATCCGCGGGTGCCGCTTCTTCGTCTTGGCCGTGCGCCAAAGCGGCGAAAGTAAACGCAATCAATACTCGTACAAAGCACCTCATTGTTAATACTGTGACAAAGTGTCAGGGGTGTCAGATTACAAACAACAGAAATAATAACAGTAGCATTGCAGCGGAATTGTTGCAGGTCAGGCGGTCAGGGGCTGAATCAAACTTTCCAGCAACCACTTGGTCAATGTACATTATTAAACTGCCGAGGTTCACATAGAACGTAATACCAAACCCCTCCTGACACTGCGCCGTCGAGGACAATGAAGCAACCCCAACAAACAACCCGTCGCAAACCAACGGACCGCCCGAATCCCCACGGCATGCGTTGTGCTCTTCGGAGAACACCGAAAGCAGCTTCTCGTCGGAGTCTAAGATCAGCAGTTCAAAGTCGGTGCTGCGCAGAAACACGGATGTTTTGCTCGACGCAGCGTGCAGCCCCCAACCCAATCCAATGCACTTCTGCAGATTGGTGACATTAAAGGGGCGCACCATCAATGGCCGGATCAACTCAATTTCCTTCACAGGTCGCTTGAGTATCGCCACCATAATATCCGAGTCGGTGTTCAGCACCAACCTCCGCGATTCGTAGGGATAGAGACAGTTCTCCAAATCGGGGATTTCCGTCTGGCCCAAACAGCAGAGCACTTTTACGGGGCGTCGAGTCATTTCCACACAGTGCTTCGCAGTGACGATGTACTTGGTGTGGATGAAGGTACCACCGCAGACCGCCAAAAATTTCGGGTAGATTACCGAAATGCGTACCATATACGGATGCATGGCAATATCCGCACGTTTACCATTGTAGATTTTTCTTTCAGTACCGAAATCAAGAAGCTTCTTCGGTGCATAGCTGTTCTTGCCGGAGGGACTAATATCAATTGTCTCAATCGCACCATCACCAATCGCCAGTAAATTGAAGCTGCAGCTAATCCAAATCCAAAAGATCATTGTAATATCCATAGCAAGACGGATGCAGCGAGACACACGATGACAGTGTGATGGGATGATAGTAATTTTGGGGCGCTGTCAAACTCCCCGGCGAGCACCCGCTCCAAATAGGGCATGTTAAAGGCAACGCTCGAAAAGAACGCCACACCTTCACCCGTTTTGCAGTACGCCGTATACGAAGCCGACGCCACGCCAACAATTACCCCATCGCAGACCAGCGGTCCACCCGAATCCCCTTTACAGGCGTTGTTCTCCGAATAGACGGAAATAAACTCCTTGGATTGCTGCTTCTCCGGGGAGAACATAAACACTCCCACGCGGAGATCCGGCGATGAGATGGTACGTGGCCCATAACGACCCCATCCAGCTGCTTGGCATCCATGAGATTCTCCGTAAAACCTTTTAATGTCATGTGGTACAAGTGGAACGTAGCGAATACTGTCGCTGAGTTCAAAAGGACTCTTTAGCAGTATAACCATGATATCACTACGTCTTGAGATCTGGTAGATGAGTCGTTTGCCATTACGCACGGATGCATTCGCGCAGGTATTTAACTCGGGGAGATGCGCAGCACCCATGCAGCAAATCAGCGCTTTGGGCTTCATCCCCAAGCCGCAATGCTTCGCGCTGAGGACGTATTTGCTGCCAATGTAGCTGCCACCGCACATGTTGAGCAGATCCGGATCGTAGAAGAATGTAATGCGCACCATGTAAGGGTAGTCTGTGATTTCAGCCAGAGGTGCGCCGAAGAACCGTGTCTCCGCCGATTGGGTGTAGTCCTTTGGTGGTAGAGTGTAGATTACATGCTTGGCAGAGTTCGTATCAAAGACATCTTGCGGTATGTCTACAACGGCGATTTTGTAGTCTTCTTTCTTGCATACAGATCCAGGTACCATCAACAACACCAGTAATAAATAATTCATATTTCGCTTGACAACTTCACTTGTCAATAAGTTATATATTGTGCGATCAGGGAGAATAGTAACAGGGCAATGTATGGCTGGAAGTACGAAAGTGTACCGGGTCGCCAAGCACCATTTTCATACTTGCCGGCGATAGTGTTCTGCAGAAAGCTGATATAGTTGGTAAGATCCACAAAGTAGGTGACTCCACTGCCTTCATCGCAATCGGGTGTTGTTGACATGGATGCCACCCCAACCAGTATATCGTTCCCGCACACAAGTGGTGCACCCGAGTCCCCGGCGCATGCGTTTTTCTCTTCTGTCTTGACACGAATGTACAAATGTTCCCTATCGCCACTCTGCGTGGTAATCCGAAATTCCCCCGCGCGCAACTCATGCGTGTCCATGTTGGTGGCGTACAACCCCCAACCAGGTACATAACAAACCGTCTCAAACATGTTCTTAAGACGGAAACGAACCGGTTTGAGAATCCCCACGTTGGGCGTCAGATTATAGGGTCGTTTAATACGGATCACCGCTATATCCCCGCGGGTAGTGTAGATCAACCGCTTCCCATGTCGGGCTTCATCCGTTGCGCAGCTGTAGTCGGCTGGAAGCTGGGATTGCCCCATGCAGCAGACAATCTTGATTGGATGCTTGGTGACGACGCAGTGCTTTGCAGTGAGCACGTAGCGCTGATGAATGTAGGTGCCCGTGCACAGACCGCTCATCTGCAGTGTGGAGATTCGCACGAAGAACGTGATGATGCGTACCACGTACGGGTAGCTTGTGATGTTGGCGGGATCCCCTTCGAAGATCTTCCTGTTCGTCGAGTCAACATGATGACGATGTGCTTCGGCAATCAGTGACCAATCAATGAACTCGTCGCCGTGTACGACGAGTTCCACGACGGTGACGGTGTCGTTCTGGAAGCGCTCTTCGTATGCAAATGTGTTCACCGGCAATAACAGCAGCGACAGCAAAATTACAACCGCCATTTCGACTTGACAACTAACAATGTCATCGTGCATCATCCCTTTTTTTCTAGTCGCCTTTTTGTTGGTCTTTGCCCTGCAAGAGGCTTGTGGAAAAACTCTACATCTCAATGCGGAACCGGAAGACTACCAGAACTACTCGGGCAAAGCATCGCCTTCCGGTATCCATGCTCAGATCACGGACTTTCCTTTCATGGCCAAGTTGGAGGTGCGTTACGACAAGCACGTAATGCAATGCGGCGGAAGTTTGGTGCACGCGAATTGGGTGCTCACTGCAGAGCATTGTGTGAGCAGTGAGATATCACCAGTACGACATATTGATATCTGCATGGGTAGTTCCTATCTGCCCGACATGAGCACCTGTCTTTATCGGCGAAGTGTTAAAGCTATATCGTCGCCTGTTGATAAAAGCGTGGATCTCGCCATGTTGCGATTGAAGCAGCCATTTCCTTCCGGTCAACCCACCGTGCAACCTCTACCAGTGAGACCACACAAAATAGAGGACTTGCCGGATGGGTGTAAAGTGATGGGTTGGGGCTGGATGCAGCCGGGCATCATGTCGCCGAACCTTCTCCAGACGGATGTGTGGCGTATGAAAGATTGCTACACGGGTATGATTTGCGTGATGGCTAGCCGGCATTCACCATGTCGCGGTGATTCCGGTGGGCCGCTGCTGTGTTCCGGTCTGCTGGCCGGCGTGGCAAGTGTTGGGGAGAATGCCGATTGCTATAAGGGTGATGGGATCACCGTTTACGTGCCGGTTGGCAGCAGTAATATGCGGTTTATCGAAACTACTATCAATCAAGCACAGCAGCCGCAGCAGCAGCCGTCATTAAATTTATCATTGTTGTTTCAAATGATGACCTTTATAATAACCTGTTCCCAACACTTATAATTAGTTGTTGTCTGTTCGTCTACCAATTCACATCAAGCCGCGCGCAACATGAGATTGATATTAATTGTTGCTGTTGCTGTTGTTTTCCTTGTTGGTGGTTTTAACGCACAAAAAGTTGAAGATGATTTGGTGAGTTACCTCATATAATACAATCACTTCATATGTACAATTAAAAGTAATTAAATTTTTAGAATTTAAATAGTGACGAAAAGAATCAATTGGTAAAGATTGAAAATGAATGCATTGAGGAGACGAAGGCGAGCAAGGAGGAAGTGCACAAGTTTGATACGGGCGTGTTTGCGGATAATAAGCCGCTGCGGCGATTCTATCGCTGCCTGCTGACGCAGTTCGGCGTGATGGACGCCGCCGGGCGGATTGTAATGAGCAAAATCAATCTGCTCGTGCCCGATGCGCAGCGCACCAAGGCCGAGCACTGCTTCAACGTGGAGAAGGGTGAGCCCGAGGATGTCGCCTACGAGTGCTACAAGTGCTATATCCAAAGCGTCTATTTCCCCAAGTAGTTTAATTGCTTGGTTTTCATTTCAAAAAAGCGCCAAAAGAAAAACGCAACGAAAATAACTTAAATGATTGTAATATAAACACCATTAGGATTGTATACTTAATGGTTTCTTTTGTGTACGAGTGTAATCTTCAAAGAGATACAATTGAGATTTGTTTCCGATTCAGTTCAAATAAACACAAGCATTGCATTGCAATGCATTGCGTAAGTGTAAACCGACTGCTAGACAAATAGTAGTTTGTGCCCAGCGAGTGACATCTAGCTGTGGAAGTCGTTTAATCAATTGCAATTTCAAATTTCATGAATAATTCGGTTGCGTATCGATATATGCATGCGCATCCTGGCTGGCTGGTGTGGATGTGTGTCAAGGTTCGATCGCCACCGACGCCGACGGCGCTATTTTCGGGGGGCGGCGGCGGCACACGCAAAGGCAAAGGCAAACCCTCCCCCGAAACGATGCCAACAAGTTAAAGTACTAGTGCAACTCGACTGAATAATTAATCCCTTCCTCACCCAACTCCAACCAATTGAGAATTAATAAGAATTGGAGAAATTGATGATCCATTCATTGCTTCCGCTTCCGCTGACAATGAGAGAACAGGCAAATCACAAACGCTTTGTTTTCGTATTCCCTTCATTCTTTGTGCTGATAGAATAATGACGATAAATATATGTACATAAATCACATAAAAAACATTGTGATAATGTATGTATGCACATAGAGCATAGACCATAGAGAATAGAGAATAGTGAATGGTAGGTATCTAGTATCTATCGATTTCGTATCAAATTGTCATTATTAGAATACTTAGAAGAGTACTACTATCGTATTATTGATGGTGGGATGCTTTTTTAAACGTTTTCTTTCGCCCAATTCCGTTTTCTAAATGAATATTTATCCAACTAAAATTTTAATCCTTTTGAATGTTATATGAATCAGATTGAATAATTAACACTGACAAAGAAGAAGAACGAGGAAAAAAAGATGCGTGTTAAAAGCTTTGGCGAATTTATGACCCGTTCTCGTTCTCGGTGTCGGTCTCATTCAGCGCTTGCTTGCGGTTATTATTAGGCAGGGCGTGCAGTGAGATAAATCATGTCTGAGCACATTATTGTCTTATCTTACATGCCTTGTTTACAACACCACCAGCACGCACCCCATCCACCCATCCACCCACTCCCTCACTCTTCATTTACATTGCGCCCAAGTTTGAACAACGCAATTCCCTTTCCTTTTCCATTCAGCCTGCGCAATAATACATTCCTTGCAAAAGGATATCAATATGAAGCATACGCAGCAACATTGACATTTGAAAAGCTTAATTGTTTTTACCCCATTAAAATTAACCCTCATCCAGCCGTCAATGAATCAAATAGTTAAACTCACCCTAAAGAGTTGGATGTGTCACAAAACAATTATTGTAGGGTAATATTATGCACGATCTATACGGCGGCGGGGGGTAGGCAGCAGCTCAAGGGAGCAAGAGTTGGGCGCGTGCGGCAAGGACGATACTCGTGTCAGGACTAAACGCAGGCTCGCACTGGCTGCGCGCTCGCTGGCTGCTCGCTCGCCCGCTCGCCCCGGCCATACGACGCGACGGCGCATTACACCTCTTCAACTAGTCAACATCCTACCAACCCCAACCCCCTCACGCCCTCCTTTCGTCCTTTCTTCTCTCCCACGCTATATATAAATAACATATAAACTCATACCGCACCCTTCAAGTAAAACTGTTAAAAGAAATTTAATTGCAAACCGCATAAAAATACGAAATGGAACAAAGGTTTGAATTTACTGCTTCCGGAATGCACCAACCCTTCAACCATGCCCTGCACAAAGGGCCAGTGTCTATCCATCCGTGTGAAAATATCCATCGATTTGTCCTTGTTCTTCTCCAACACTAGATGCCGACTATACAAGGCAAAAGGTTGCTCATTCAACAATAATACACCATTATTGACCGTTGAGCAATTTGGGCAAGTTGTGCAGACCTCGTTGTAACCCACTGAGGCTTCTTCAGGTATCTTGTTGAGGCATTGCGCACGTGATAATACCTGAAGACCTTCGCGATTCTGAATCTGACGCAGATGTGGTATTTTATCAGTGATTTTGATGCTTTCTAAGGGGAGGCGAAGGAGGGTCCATTCAGCAGGTTGGTCGGTTTTTAAATCGATGGGTTGCAATTGGACGCTGGTTTGAAAAGGATACTCGAGTTCGAGTAGTGCAAGGTTGTCTTCCACCACGCCGGTGGTGTTAAACTGGGGACTTGTCACCCACGTGGTGATCAAACGTTGCGGGTGTTTGCGCAGTAACTTGGGTTGTTTGCCATCCAAGAGGAACGCGTAATAATCGCCAGTTTGGAAGGGAAAAGGTGTTCGGAACGTGTCCATGGCTAGAACCCATTTGGCGGTGATCAACAGCCCTGTGGTGAGGGTCGAATCGGGTTGGTTGTAAACGCCCACAACAATCGGCTCGGCAATTATGGAATTTAAGAAGAAAAGTATGCAAGATACGAGTAGAATCATTGTCAAAAGTGTTTTAAAGTTTCCATTGGTTTCCATGCCACTGAAACCTTTTGTTTTCCCGGTGAATGATTGCATAGTGATAAGGAAGATAAGCAAAGTCAACAATAAGTAGACTAATTAACGTTATCAGCTTAGCACCAAAGCACGAGACAAGCGCGTTCAGTCTTTGGTCATCATCGCAATGATCTTGTTCTTGGCCTTTTGTGTGCCCTTTTTGGGTGTGGTCACAACCACATCTCTAACAGCCCCACCATATCCGTTGGTCTCTGTAAAGTTTGAAGTCAACCCGGCAAATACCTCCCAGCTGCTTGCTGAGCTTATTGACAGCGAATGGTTTGCTCGATACGAGCCGGACGCCACCGCTAATCAGCTACTTATCAACACCAATCTGCAAGAATTGACCTACGAGCAATGGCTGAGTATTCAACGCGCCTCCAAACTCAACTTTAGCCGTGTGGACATCGCCAAAATGAAGGAAGTAGTACGCACGTTGCATATTGATACCACGAAAGAGTACAGCGACTTCACAAAGACCGTACCTAACGCTGCAACGGTAATGAGCAGCGTATTGCAGTTGTTCAAGGTCAATGAGGGCCAATTCATGTTCTACATGGTTCTCAACCAAGTTGGCAGCGAGGAGTTTCTTGACTACTTCAAAGCCGGCAACTTTTCGGCGGATAACTGGCGCACTTTCAGGCAGCTCACCGGAAAGACCGAACAAGAACTGTTTAGGATCTGCAAGACAATGGCAATGTCCTACATGCGAAACGTTTCCCTGGTCGATTTCAGCCGGATGCTGAGGAACATTACAGGTGAGCTGCGCAGCGCCACCGATGACTATGAAGGTGGACAGGTAGGGATATTGAAGGCCGCGTTCGATGTTCTCGAGGTGTACACGCAGGATGTGTTTGGGAGACTGGTAGCAAAGTACAATACGACGCTGAATGAGGAGTTGATGCTGAGTACAAGAGTCGCAAGGAATCAGTATCTTACGGCGGATGTTGTCCAAGAGAATATTGACCTGATGAGCAAGGAGAAGTTCTCGAGGTGTTATCTAAGAGCAATGGATGGTCAGCGCATTGAGATTGGAAATGTCAGTCGGCTGAATGGAGCGCGTCTGGTGAATATAACCACTTCTGATGGGATTCCCTTTGTTGCACCTCAGACTGAAGTTTGGCAAACTACTAATTGTTACTATGCTACAAACGTGACGAAATTGGTTTCGGTAATAGTGAGCAGCACTAAATCCGGTTTCACCGTGAAAAAATCACTAGAAGCACGGTTTGTGCCAGGTGGACCACTCTTCTGTGATGATCAATTGGTTGGCATTGCTCTGAGTGATACATTCGATTCGATCGCTTTTGCTAGACTCGATTACAAAACACCGGAACAAAACGGTCCATTCAATCCAATTCCACCCGTTATCATTCAGGAACCAAACAGAGACTTCCTGATGACCCTTAACTTTGGAGTAAACAGTGCTAAAATCCCCGAATTGATAGCCTACCTCCTGTTGAACGCGACCAACTCCACTGCGGGGAATATCAGACAAATGGTGTTGACCTCAGATTTAGTAACTGCGTATAAACTGCAGAACCTCAACTATGGGGACTTTAAGATCATGCTCAATGGCACCGGACATTCAGCATTCCCCTATGCCATTACTGAAGCACTCTACACGCTTGGCATTCCCGTCAAATCCACCTTCGAGGAATTTGTGATGCGAATCAACAATATGTTCCGCATGGATAGTATGCTAGCAGCCGTTGGTGTTGATCCACAAGCCGTACACAAAACTCTGCTCTTCGATAAAGAAGACGACCGCAGTTTCCTTGAAGTCATGGCTCGTGGAAAATATGAGAAACGCTTTGTGATCAGTGCGGTAAACGCATCAGGGCTAACCGAGGACGAGATCTTTGACTTTCTGAAGGACATCATCATCAGGGAAGCACCAAGAATTCCCCTGTGGAAGTTCCTGGAGTTTCTGCAAAATAACGGTGGTTATCCAGCGATGACGAAGGTCATAAGTCAATTGGCGGTTGGAGCTGAAAGCTTCCGAACACCAATCTTCAAGATGGTCCTGAACAACTTCGAGGGGGTGCTCAGGAATGCTTCTGCCTTGGCGTCGGCCATCTCCCGATACCATCTGATATCCACAAATGATATCTATGACTTGTACAATGACAACATAACCCGTAGCCTTGTCCATCTGCAAGCGGAGTGTGTCGCTACCCCGGGAAACATCTACAATGTCTCCAAGGTGACGCCCTATTATGCTGGCTATGCGAATCTGACATTGGATAAGAAACTCGCCAAAGACCACTTGTTGCCTATTGCGGTGGGAGTTTCAACACAGCCCAAAAACTGCTTCCTGGTAACAGATGATGGGGTTTGGCGTATGGAAAGAGTAAAATCAGTGCATGCTGGCTATGAGGTGGTAGTCGATGGCACCTTGCTGGGGAGGTACAAGTTGGGGGCTGCTCTAGTCTGTCAGGATAGACTGTACGGAGTTGCAACACATCTCACCGGAAACATAATTGAGTTTGGTGGATTTAGGAATCCACAGATTATCTACCCGAACGGACCCTCTGCAGCAGGCGGTTTGCACTGCAACTGGGTCATGGCGACACTCCTCAGTGTCGTGGTTATGTTTATGAGCAAATTCTAAGAAAACTATGTCAGAAAAATACGAGAGTATAATAAATCATTAGTCTTTATCTTGTTTGCTTCCCCTTTGGGTTTTTTTCGCCGTTTAGGTCGCGTCATAAACGCAAACGCACGACGTTTGAAATAACACTATCAGTAAAAAGTGTGAAGGTAATCATGAAGATCTTATTTGTAACGGCATTATGGCTAATTGGTGGTATGGCGATCAACACCAACCCGGGGAAATCCTTGTATCGCTTGGAACTGACCATGGACAACTCACAAATTCTTGCGTTGATGATCGAAAGTGCCTACGGAGAGAACAGTTATCTGACTGATGCGTTCGGGGCGCGTAATGTCGAACTAAAAGTGATTAATGTGCAGCGTATGCTCGAAGCAATGGAGACCACCCTTTTGGATCGTGCCCTAGACGATCTCAACATTAACTACGCCGACTTTAAAGCGACTTTTCTTGGTTACCATCCGACCTATGCGCTACTCAACCAATTAAGCGTGTCAATCAGTACTGCTGCAGACAACTTCTTGGGTTATCTGAATAATGATAATGATCTGCTGATCAAGATCCTCGATTTGATCGATATCGATCAAGCCGAATTCGGCGATACGGTGACGAACAAGGGCGAGGAGGATTTCTACAACCTAATGGCGGCGGGGAATTACACCGAGGCGAATGTGAAAGACGTCTTGGCCATTGCAAACGTAACCGTGACGTATACAGAGATTGTTAAGACCTTAGCGCTGACCAAGGACTTTGTAACGGCGTTCGCGTTAAACTGCGACGCAAATTTCGCGAGCATCATGCAGTTGTTAAAGGTGACGTCGGATAATTTAAAGATAGCCTTCCTGGAGTTTGATTTAACTGCTTCGAGCGTCCCCAAAGAAATGGCACCCATGCCAACGGTGCTCACGGCAATTGGCGCCGTTCAAGGGATAGCGACACAGATCGCCGAGTATAAGACAGTGACGCATGCGCAAGGCGCAATCATTCGGATGCTGCGTGAAATTGCACCACATGCAACACTCAAGGGTACCAACCTAGCGGATAGCAGTAACACCAAGGAGATGATACCATCTACGCTCAATCCAACGAGCAAGGTTAGTTACACAACGCTGTGGACTGAAGAAACCATGGGGATGGATATCATCCTATTGGCGATGACCGCCGAGATTCAATCCAAGAAAACCTACGACCAATGCGTTTATTTGTACGTGGCAAACACGGCGGTGGAAAGAATTGGAGCGCAAACCGTCCTCAAGAAGCATGCATTTAGCGTGCATAAAAGTGATCCAACGCAAGTTCTGGTTGATGGTACGCCGTTGGTGTGCTTTGATAAATTGTACGCACTCTCCATTAACGACACTGCCAATGCCAATGACGCGCAATTTGACAGCAAATATCCGTTATTCAAAGATGGCGGAGGTGGCGGCAGCACTGGCGGCATCTTTGGTTGGATATTCGATATGTTCAAGTCATTCTTTGGTGGCATCTTTGATTTTATCAAGGGAATCTTCCCATTCAATCTTTTCTTTAAGAAATAAAGCGTAGAATAAATGGTTTTATAAATTCTGGTTTCATAGTCTGTAAGGCGCTTTACAAAGTGCATCAGTGTCGCCAATGATGGCTAAGAAAATTCCCTTTCACAACCTTGACAGCAGTCAGTGAAAAAAGGATAGACATTTGTGTGAGTGAACGACCGGCGTGTGGCACAGTCGTCAAATCTAGGCAATGTTCACGTTAGCTCGCTGCGTATAGGGCCAAAAAAAAAACCATTTCATACATTATACGACGCGGTGCGGCCGCCCGCAAAGAAAGTGCAAGCCCACGTACATAAGGAGGTACACCAATCGCGCAAATTCTTGAGTGCGTTTTCACGAAGCGACCGGACGACGCCCCAGCCGTGTGCGAAACCTTCGATGACGTACGGCGACGTGTTCAGCCGGTGAGTACCTCGCAAAAAACCTTCTTCTAGGGCCCGGCCGCGATCTTTGGCATGCACTACGCC
>JARJDR010007871.1:0-12019 GCA_030264135.1 Myllaena sp. GC000078 | reverse complement strand
CTCAGAATCCTGACCTGATTGAACAAAACCAAGGTCATTTTCGGACTCAGGGCATCAAAATTAGTCTAATTCCGTTGGAATACCCTGGACTTTTTTTTGGCTGTTGCGCAGTGTAATAAATTGCATGCAAAGCCAATTTGAATATAAAGCGCCCTTGGTAATCAAAATTTACACGTCGATTTACAACATCCGTTTGGCGTTCGCATTGCAATGCAAACATCTAGTACCTGTTTGCCAAAGATATAAATAACATTTATGTGCCATCAAATCGGTATCAAATTAAAATTTTCCAAAATGGGGAGTTTCACTATGCTCCTTGTTATGTTCGTCAGCATGACGCTGATTGCACCAAGTCTGCAACTCGGTGCGGTGCCGTTGGTAAGTGCAGATCGCATCCCGCGCCCATTGATCGATTACCAATGTATTGACAATGGTTAGATGGGGCCATTGGGCACAGCCGATTTCAAGCGATTGGAAATGTGCAAGGAGAGCCCGCCAGATGCAAAAATATCAATGGGTATGAATGGTGGCAAAAAAGTGTGGAACGCAGAGGTCAATTTGAAACAGGATATCGACGCGTCCACAACGGTGAGTACGCTCTTCGTTATTTCGTTTTAATGCACACTGCAATACGGTGCACTGTGGCAGTTCCTGATGGACGCCGATCAATAGACGGGCACCGAATACCGGAAGAGTGCCTACAAATATAGTGGCGAGCTGTGCAAATACCTCAATCAGTACTTCCCGAATATTCGCAAGAACGCGTATGCCACCGTAGGTAACACCGGCAATTGCACCATCAAAGCCGGCAAATACAACGCGAAGAATTTGACAGCGAAAGAGGCCGATGCTAAACTGAAAGTCGTCCCCTACGGCAAATTCAAGACCACGATAACCATCTTTAATAAAAAGAAAGAGGTGATGTTCTGCATCATTCTCGATATTGAATCCAAGCAGAAATAAGAGAAATGTTATGTAATCCGCCCCGCCCGACCCTTTCGCTAAATCCAACCCGAATCACTTATTAATAAATATTTTGTCGTCGTTGTGTCGTTAAGCATTTGTGGTAGCGTTTTTATGCTTTCAATTATATTGCAACCATTTTCTGTATTGTGCCGTCTTCGCGAAATGACTAAAAATGAATAACGAGCCGCCAGCAGGGATTAATAAACACGTAAATAGTCACAGGCAAATGGTTGTAGTGTAATTTACCCGACGGAAAAAAGTCGCGATAGATCGATTAAATGATCTATCGATCCGTATCCGTATGGTTATCACTTATAAACACTTGCGGTTGCAAATGACAGGCGTACGAAATGAAAACGGGTGGAAAAGCAGCGAGCAGGCGTAAAAAAAAGCGGCAAGTACGCAGAATACGGAATAAAGCGTAGGGTAAAGCACCTGTTGGCTGGCCAACGCATACGCATCCTAACTGGGCAGCACGAGCGCACTCCAAAAGTCTTGCTGTCGTCACCAACTTGGCGCGAGCTTAGAATAATAAAATCAATTTGTTATTCGGGGAGTTATACTGGCGCCAAGCATGCTTTACATGTAAGCATATCTTTACTTCAATCAAATTTATACATAGTACCAAAATTGTTTTGTCCAGGGTTATATTAATTCACTACGGAATGAAAAAATGGGCCAAAGACTAACAGTCAGCCTGTTCTGTCCAGGGCCAGTGTTTACAAACTTCTTGCAGGAAAGCTTCACGGATAGACCCGGGGAAGTAAGCTATTTACAAATATTAAATACAATCAGAACAATATGCAATTTGCTGGATTTTTAGAAATATGGAATTACCACTCAGCCTACTGATAGAAGATTATCGGTAGAGCGGTGTGGTCATTTGTGTGCGGTGGGCATTGCTAACAAAGTTTCTGAGGGATGGATGGCATTATTTCCGCTGATGTTGGTCACTTATTGTGCCGTATATTTCTTGCTGGTATTCCACATGTATTAATAAATAATTGGTATTCATACCATGAAGTATACCATAACACACTTCTTTTCAGGGGTGTCATAATTATTGGACCAGAGAAGATGTTCAGTTTGCGAGATAGTCGCACAATGGAGTTGAATACATACTGTTGAGGTACATCAGATATAATTCCTCTTTCAGTAGTTGTTTTTTTTTCTTGAATTTTATTATTGACTACTAATTATATTAATGTTTGCTTCTATCTTTATATATTTAATATACATACGTAACTAATAATTTGCTGTTTCATCGACATATTGCCATAATTTACTCTAGTGCAACAAAAATGATCCAGTCATGACTATATTATGTATTTGTATTATTTTAGAAAACGAAAACTTTTTAATGGTTAGGTTGGTCACATTTTCCGGGGTACTGTCGGTTCTGATCTACTCACTGACTGCATGTCTTCCTTCTTACTCAAATGAATAACTTTAATTGATAAACCGCATGCTATGACAGCTTATCTTTAACTATTTTCTTGCACCGAGGCTCTTTTATAGTCTTTAATTACTCTTTATTTTTATGACATAGAGATGTGACTAATATCCATTCAGTTTACGAAAGGGACCAATTTTTAAGCTTGTATACAAATGTATAATAAAATTAAATCAATTATTGAACAATTACTTGTGCTAATGAAATAAAATACCTCAATTTCAGGTAGCAGTTGGGCGTTGAACGCGTTTCTGCTTTGAAGTATCTAATTAAAAGTAAAATAGATCATACCGAAAACTGAATTGTATCTGGATTTTAATACAATATTATAAATGAATATTTTTTCCTAAATTAATTATCTTGTAACGTGATAATGTTAACGTTTCTCAAACATTGTTTGCATGTTTCATATTTGATATTAAATTGCGTGCAAAGCTAATTTGAATATAAAGCGCCCTTGGTAATCAAATTTTACACGTCGATTTACAACATCCGTTTGGCGTTCGCATTGCAATGCAAACATCTAATACCTGTTCGCCAAAGATATAAATAACATTTCGGTGCCATCAAACCGGTATCAAATAAAAATTTCCAAAATGGGGAGTTTCACTATGCTCCCTGTTATGTTCGTCAGCATGACGCTGATTGCATCAAGTCTGCAACTCGGTGCGGTGCCGTTGGTAAGTGCAGATCGCATCCCGCGCCCATTGATCGATTACCAATGCGTTAACAATGGTTAGATGGGGCCATTGGGAACAATCGATTTCACGCGAATGGAAATGTGCAAGGAGAGCCCGCCGGATGCAAAAATATCAATGGCTATGCATGGTGGCAAGAAAGTGTGGAACGCAGACGTCAATTTGAAACAGGATATCGACGCATCCACAACGGTGAGTACGCTCTTCGTTATTTTGTTTTAATGCACACTGCAATACGTTGCACTGTTGCAGTTCCTGTTGGTCTCCGATCAATGGACGGGCACCGAATACCGGAAGAGTGCCTACAAATATAGTGGCGAGCTGTGCAAATACCTCAATCAGTACTTCCCAAATATTCGCAAGAACGCGTATGCCACTGTAGGTAACACCGGCAATTGCACCATCAAAGCCGGCAAATACAGCGCGAAGAATTTGACAGCGAAAGAGGCCGATGTTAAAGTGAAAGCCGTCCCCTACGGCAAATTCAAGACCAAGATGACCTTCTTCAATAAAAAGAAGGAGGTGATGTTCTGCGTTATTGTCGATGTTGAATTGAAACAGAAATAAGAGAAATGTTATGTAATCCGCCCCGCCCGACCCTTTCGCTAAATCCAACCCGAATCACTTATTAATAAATATTTTGTGTGTCGTTAAGCATTTGTGGTATATTGCAAAAATTTTCTGCATTGTGCCGTCTCCGTGAAATGACTAAAAGTAAATAACGAGCCGCCAGCAGGGATTAATAAACACGTAAATAGTCACAGGCAAATGGTTGTGGTGTAATTTATTCGACGGAAAAAAAAACGCGATGGATCGATTACATGATTTATCGATCCGTATGGTTATCATTTATAAACATTTGCGGTTGCAAATGACATATGCGCAAGGCGTACGAAATGAAAACGCGTGGAAAAGCAGCCAGCAGCCGTAAAAAAGCGGCAAGTACGCAGAATACGGAATAAAGTGTAGAGTAAAGCACCTGTTGGCCTACGCATCCTAACTGGGCAGCACGAGCGCACTCCAAAAGTCTTGCTATCGTCCCCAACTTGGCGCGTTTGACGTCTATGTCGTGTGGCTGCGCGCCGAGCTTGGAATAATAAAATCCATTTGTTTATACAAAGGCGGTTGTGTATGCATGCCAAAACCGAGCGTGAGATGCGATGCTTACGTTAACTTCTATTTGCATCTGATTTGATTCCTGAAATCGACATGCACCTGCAAGCTGCATGCAGTATCGCGTACAGCTCAAGTTCAAATGTGTAAATGACTTTGTAAGGATTGTATGCATTGGTTTGCTGTGCGATGAAGACTTTTTGCGCTTGCGTAAATCGTCCGCATCATCTACAATTGAAATGCGGCTGATCGCGGTAGCATCTGTGTAGCGGGTGATTGTCATCGGGCGGTCAGATTGAAACGATTCGAAGCGAAGGAAAAATCCGCCGGAGACGAGTGATGTTTATTGATGGCGATGAGCACCTAATCGCTACAACAAAAAATGTGAAAAAGAGCACACTGCCCACTATTGGAAACTGCGCGCGCGCGTACAAGAGATCATCTTCGATCGATCACAATTCTTTCTGCGCAGTGCGCACGCAATAAAAATAAATACATGCGAAATACTTCGGCGTCTCTTTGTGCTGCTGCTTCTGGGAGCAAAGCGCGCGTACGCACTTGGATTGCGGTGACATTGGAGAGTGCCGGTGGAAGAAGCGAAACGCGCGCGTGCGTGCGTGTCTTACTTAAACGCCATTGGCGATTGTGCGCTGGATAAATCGTAAATTACGTAAGTCCATCAGTATCCAAACAATTCGACTGTTAAAAATTATTGGATTCTGGGGAATCGTTGTGCGCGCTGCGAATGGATGATGCATACTGAGTGTTGCGATGCGAGCAGCTTACGCAATGCATCTTCCAGGCGGTGTACTTAGCAAGCTGTCAACACCTGTCGCCGATCTGCATTCCGCGTCGATCGTTTGCGCGTCGGATGGTTCACATCACATCGCGACCACACATACTAGGCTACAATGAGCTACCAACTGTCTTTTGTTATTAATAACGATTAGAGAAAAATGCGCTGCCGCCGATCATGAGGTTCCCAACAATACGCCTTGTTCTTGGAGAATGCGCGAGCTGAGCGCGCGTCGTCATCGTCGTCATTATCAAACCGGGCGAAATGGTCGGCGTTAATGTGGCCGCTCTGCAATGTGGCGGTGGTGGTGGTGAGCAATTTAAGTAAATTAAAATTGCTTCTTCGCAGTGAACAATAAGCCACACAGCACAGAATCGGATTTAAACTAATTACATACATATTAATCTTTTAGAAACTGTATATTTAAAATCGTAGTGAAACAACAATAAAACATTTCATTGTGTTTCGTGTTTATAAAACTCATGTCAGCCAACTCTGGTGAAATAAAATGGGTTAGAATGGCAAGCTTTTTAGTTGATAAAAGCTCATCATCGTCGATTACGAAATTCTTCTCTTAATCGCGCAGCTCGCCGGCTCTAAGTAGACTCCTACTTAGCCGCGCACAATGCTCCACATGTAAAATTGTAAGAATGCCGATGGATTTCATCGATCGCGCACATTAGAGGAAAAAATCGGGTTCTCACGGTTTGTGCCGCGCGCCGGCCGCACACCGGCCAGACGGGCACTGTTGCAACAGGTGGCTGCATGCTGCTTGCTTATACATAGATACGGCAAGTAATTCATTCTAAGGACCTTTAGTGATATTTATGTAGATTAAATTTCCCTTGCTTGCTTGCACGGCGCATTTATTGCACAATAAATACATATCCATAGTGTGCTTACGCGTATGATACGGGATGGACGCTGTATTCGCACAATCGCAAGAAAAAAGAGTGTGATTGAATCGTGCGTGGCAGAGTTCAATCATTGCAAGGTGACAGCATTATAAATGGATCATTTTTATGATGAACATCGGACAGTGTGGCTTGATTGAACTGTAAGTAAGAGTAAAAGTAAATGTGATTGATAAGAGTTGTTGAACGGAGGCGTTTATACCGCATTCGGTAAATATTGATCAAACGCATTACTTACTTACTATATTATTTCTGTGAACATCAAAAAAGCGATTATCTGTGTAGGAAGAAGGTGGCACCAATTTTTATTCTCACGCTCTCCTCTCCTATCGATGGGATGAATTTGTCAATATGAAGGTATTTTTGATCTATTTGCACGTAGAATTAGGGTGATCGGTGGCTAGTGCATTAACAATGCATAGCTTGTATTGATCGTGCGAAAGTCAATCGATATGTAAATACCTAGAATTCTAAACATCAATATAATATTTATTTATTCATAATTAAATATCTACATACCTATATCAAAAGTTTTAATTATTACAATTACATAATTTGTTTCATTTGAATTTATTGCATGAAATATCTACATTTTCATTAGTAGGCAATTAAAAATTAATTAATTGCTGTAAAGTTGCAATGCGGCTAACGTGCTTAATTCTAAACAAAAATTACTTTAAAATTACCAATATCTGTTCCTGTAACCTCTTTGATTCATCACTACATAGCTCGACTAATTGTAACTGCAATTCGTTTAGCTATCCGGCAGTAATTAATGAAACTGTCCCCTCCATGAATCCATCCACCCCCATGAATGATTGAAATGCGTGCAAATCCCAATAGGCATTTTATTGTTACATCCGTGCATCGAAGCCGTTCGATTTAATTACTGCATGTAATTAAATGCCTTGACCACATGTCACCACATACCCCTCGTCTAGACATTTCTATTACAATTCATTGCAAATCAATTCCCAATTCGGCAATATGCCAATTTCATTTTTTACTTGTAGGTATTGACTACCTATATATTTATTCATCGCGTGCGTAAATAATGCAATGTAATAATTCTTTCTTGTTATTGAAAGAGCAAACAGCTTGATTCGATGATGCTGACGGAGATCGATTCGATATCTTTTCAATATTGACATTCTCACGTTCACCGGTGGAGGAGGCGGTGGAGGACTGTCTCCCACGCAGGATTCACCTCCAGTGCACCTCTCGAAATCAAGTACGCACGCACATAAGTGGATACGAACTGCAATGCAAACTCTCGCACACGTACGAGGTGGCAGCGATAGGCGATCATCTAACATGCTGCTCAATCATTTCCTATTATCAATCGTCTTATTATATCCAACGCACGACACACGGCCCCGGCTTTAGTGTTGTTTGTTGTTTGTGTACTCATCGCGGGCATACTATGTACTCGGACGTAGTATTTGCGCGGATGATAGCAATTTATAGTCACCAGTTCCAAACGGGCTTTATTTTAGAAGCAACTAACTGTAAGTACAAAATACCTACGGTAGTTTTGATGCCGATAAGGACTCTAATAAAAAATTCAATTGAATTCGTAGGATTCGTATGTTTTAGGTTGACCTAATTTTTGTGCATATTTATGTGGTGTGAGATCATGTTATTTATAATTATCAGTATGGTTCGTTAAGTTGGACAGCGAAAAAGTTTTGAATTTCTATAAATCATTCGCGCACCAGCTGGCGCGCTTTAGCGCCGACGCACTGTTTACTCAATCAGTTAGTTAGTCAAATTATTGCGTTGCGACTGCGCGCATAGATAAATTTTCGTATGTAATTTCAATTGCTAATCTAAAATATAACGAGCTTTTTTGCCTCTTCTCTTCTTCGTAATGAAACATTGTAACTTATTTTCGGTGCGTGTTTACAGCTAATATAAAACTTTAATTTTAATTTATTATATGATTTGTTACCGTTTGGAATATGCGTTTACTGATTAGCAATGAATTAATATAAATCAAATTCAAAATCATCTTAATCATCATCATTATCATCACATTATAAACGTACGTAAGTTTAATTAAACGCCGCATACTTATAAGCATTTTGTACTATACTATACTATACTATATATACTATACTATACTTTGTACTGTATATCTTATAAGGCAGAAATACTTACTTAATTACATAAAAGTAATTTGGAACTGAATAAATTTCAAGCCAGTTAGCGATGGGTTAGTAGTTTGCCCACATTTAGTCCAATTTGTCAACCCTTTCTCTATTTAGTATTTTAGTGTTTAAAAGTCAAATATAGTAAAAGAAAGACCAATATGTATAGATCAATAATAAAACGCTATGGATCATTAACTTTGAATCATCATCTTGATACGAATGGATCGAATGGATATGTGTGTTGGCATTAAAAAGGCATTACTTTACGTTATTCCTAGTGACAACCATAGTTGGTTGGTTGCCAGTACTTAAGTCACATATAGAAGGACGTGTATTGGGCGTAGTGCAGGCAATAACCAATTACGTATGTAATTGCACTTGATCATGTAACACGCACAAAGTCACTAAAAGCAAACTTATTTCGTCCTACCGTGTATGTACCTAGTAGCATGTAAGTAACTTACAGCGCAGAAGTCAGTAGGGAACATGGCCACCCCATTGCGTACATACGCAGTAAAATGCATGCTGTAATTAGTTATTTCAAGTGTCGAAGACATAATTTCAAAGAATAACCGATGACTATTAATTCACTTTTTAATGTATCCTTTATGCTATATATGCAAACAATTATTTTATTTTCAAGCGTTGTGGTTTGATGTTGATTCAAGATGATTTACTTCATGCATGGTAGTTTGCGTTGACAGTTGGAAATGAAAACCTCGAATATTGTATGAGGCATGCAGTTGTATAAAAGTAATAAGACACTTGTCTTTAGTACAATTTATGTACGAGTCAATTACGCTGACGACGATGAAGATGACCGCACACACGCATGCTGGGTGTGTGTTCAATCCGGAACAAATTTTGAAATGAACATGTTTCACCTGCTTGCCGCTTGCTGCTGCATTGTGTCACAATGATTACGCGTGCATATGCATAAGTAACGGTTAACGGCGCCCCGTCTTATTAAATTTACATGTAAACCAAGTCATCATGCTAATATTATAATCTTGTGTGATTCTGAGATGCATTTTAAATTAAGCCGATGTGTAGTTCTTATATCGTTATTCTGTACATACAAATTTATAAGTATTTAAACCGTAAATAAATGCTTGGTTTTAATTAATAAGTTTTACTAACAGTCGCAAAAATAAGTTAAAATATAAGAGAATAGCTGAGTTGCGTATATTCGCAGAAGACTCCGATAGGTGCTGCTGTTTCGTGGTTGGTTTGCGTACTAACTTAATTCAAATACTTTTCGTACTTTTCTATATCTATAAAGCTTCTTTACTTTTTTACTGCGTTTTTACTGCTTTTAAATAAAGTGGATAAGATTGAATATATTAAAATGACATATGCAGCACTTGAAGGCCCTTTGTATTGATATCCGCAATGCAGTGTGGGTGACGACATTGGCTTGAGAGTATTTGCGATTACTTATTGCTGATTACTTACACACTAGATGTGTTGTTGTATTTGTTCATGTATTAACTCTCCACTTATGCGATGCGCGGACGCGATGAGATAAAGTTTGTTCACCTACATGCGCTCGCATGCAATGTCTAGACTTGTAGTGCAGACTGCAGACGTTTGTTTGCGCGGGTGTACTCGTACTTACTCAATACGCAAAATGCTCAAGTATTAAATAATACATTCTAAAATAAACGCTAACAGCAGCTGCACACCGCCATTGATGATGTAAGACGTTAGAATCATTCATGTGCAGTACTCTTAACTGAATGCGCAATCTCGGCAGCAGGTTGATAATCTTAATTAACTTCTTCAATTAATGTCAGCGAATAATGCGTTGAAGCTGCTACCTATAACATTCATCGATTTCATCAAGTTTAGAATTTCAATTTTGCTCATCAACAAACACATAAGTATGTGAATGGGTATGCGATGCGTATGGGCATGTGTATACCTTACTTAGGATAAGCTTAAGTTGAGTTTTATCATCGAAATAATTTTGTAACCAGATATTAATTACAAACCACAGCCGCCGTGTGAATCTGATAACCAGTAGCTGGTGCGGATGGCAATCCCAATTATCCACCGGCCACCGCGTCAATAATAATAAATTTTTGACCGCATACAAACGCAAAATGAGCATAGAGCTTGAGCTCACCTACCCAAAAGATTATTATCGGCGCCCAATGTGTATGTGTAATTGAATACCAGCACTTTCACAATCATATCCCATCGCCGCGGACGGCGGCGGCCCCAAAAAAAAAATCCAGCGTAAATTCTAAATTCAGTTTCCCACGCTGACGATGACGATGGCGATGGCGATGGTGTGCAGTATTTCAAATACACTCGCCTTCACACCTCTCTCGTTCGTCTCAATAGCCCGCTGTCTTTTCGCGCATCAATCGAACCATCTATAGAGCGTTTAGCTATTATTATGAATCACTCGCGCAGGCGCATGCATGGGCATCGTATTTGCGTCTTATAATAGTAAGTTTCGTATCATAGTGCAAATTGATTAAGTGCGAAATGCGCACCACGTGTGCCATTTTGCTCCAACGACAGCCGTGCATTGCATTCCGTTACGATATTGTTATTGTGTTTATTATTAGCAACGTAATTTTATTTTCGCGCACGCTCGTGATAATCATCGGTATGGTAAATGTTTTCAATTGTTTTCGATTGGAATTGGTGTTGATGATGGGATACGTGTCATTTTCCCAGACTGTGGTTTCAATTGAAAATTTTACCTCATTACTACCTACAAGCAAGTAAAATGTCGATGTCCAAGCATAGACGCCGCTGATAACCATTCGAAGTCAGTTAACTAACGTCCATCAAAAGCGCATTGCAAGCAGCATCCAGGCAGTCCTTTAACAGATCAAGAGCATCTCAAGAAGAACATGGTATTGCAGGGCTTGGCCATCATCGGCGGATATAGATGAAGATCATCACGCGTGCGGCTCGGCTTCAGGCGCTTATAGTGAATTATGATGGATTTTGCGATGCAATTAATATTCAGATCACTGCGTTCGGCCTTATTAAGCTACATGTGCGTATTTGCAATATTCATCAATCCGACTTATACCTTCTATGGCCGGCACATTAATTAAGTCATGGTGCATTAAACGTATTATTATAACATTTTCCATAGCATACAATAGTGTCGGCGTACGTTGATTTACATATCTGGCTTAATTTAATCGTACGTTTTGTTCTTTGGGCGTCCAAAGAAAGAGATGACAACTCTTCAAAATTCGGCATAAATTAAAATAGAAAGTCGCGTTCTCAAGTGTCGCCTTAAGTATCCACTTCAGAGACTTTTACGAATGAGATACTTGAATGGACGCGACCAAGAGTGTAGTATGTGGGCATCAATGGTCCAAACTCCCACTCACCCACGCACGCGCACACATTCATAAACACGCGCGAGCTTGCAACAATCATAGCGGGCGAGACGGGTGACATTTTAAGCGCAATGCATAATGGACAAAGGCAATTAATTCACATTCGCCGGCGCGGCGCGCTGATAGCTGAGAGATGAGGTTAGATTAGTTTTGCGCTCGTCCGGGCGCCATCTCTGCACGAGTGGCGCATTCCAATCGGTGTTCTTATTAAACGGCCGGCAAACAGCCCGTATTCGGGATAATGATGACACATTCCGGAGCGGACATGCGGCGCGGACGCTCGTTTATCATCCGAATGCTGCATGTTGTCTTCGGCCGATTGAATTTCATAACGCATACGCAAGCACACTTGTTGCTGCTCGTTACTTATTATACGTTTTGCTTGCCGAATGCAGCAGGCAGTGATGATGATCGCCGTAATCGTTCGCACAGCCCAAACGTGCGCAATTTATGTATCGCGCGCGCGCCTCGCCTCTTTGCTTGCGTCGGCATGTGTATGTAATTTTTACCCTATTACGCGTCCAATTAAAATACGCACATCATTATTTCAGA
>JARJDR010007859.1:0-13849 GCA_030264135.1 Myllaena sp. GC000078 | reverse complement strand
TAATAAAAAATGATATTTACGCATTTGTAGTATACATGGTTGGTTATAACGTTTCTCGGATATAACGTTCATTTTTTCCCGGTCCCCACGAGAACGTTATAACGAAGTTTTACTGTATTACAATCCGATAAAGGAATATTGGTAATCTCACTATTACATTCGGTTATGTATAACGGTAGAAATACATTGCCAGAATTCAAAATATTACAATAATTTATATTATTGTACAAACATATGAAACATTTCGAGTTTCTTAAATAGATATCGAATATTTGAAGTAATAATTGTGTCAAAGTTGTCACTTGTGCGATAGATATGTTGAACATCTTAAGTTCACCTCTCAAACAAGAATGAATAACTATTAAAAGTATATAAAAATGTATTAAATTCATAACTTGTACGAAAACTTAATCATAAGAAAATGTTTGATGAAAGTACTGACTTATCGCTAGTATTGTAACGCAAGTAATTTCAATAATGGGCGTTATCTAAGAAACTAATATTATTATTTATTCATATCTATATTAACTAAAATGTTTATTTCAATACAGGGCCCGTAATGACGTAGTGTTTAATGATTTTTAAAGTAGAATCGAAAGATTAATAATATATAGTATTTCCATAAAAGCACATATAAAATTATATTGATATCAATTAATTGTTATATGTAGTATTATATTAATTGTATAAAACGTTTTATACATACGTGCCAAGAGACAAAGTATAAAGTAGAAGTGGCGTCTGGTGCAAACGCATTGAACGAATGATGCGCAAAGGATTGAGTGCAGTTGCATCGCCACCATTCGTCTTGTCTGCTTTCCTGATACTTCGACTGCAACTGCGTCTGCGTTGGTAACTCATTGTCAGTTCAGTCCGTCGGCGTCGTCTTCTAGGAAGGGGAAAGAACTCGATTGCAACTGCAGCGATGAAGATCCTATCCGCAATATGCACTAGATATAGACTACCACAATTAGATACTACGATGGGTACTACACTACTAAGGCCTATATTATATATTACATCGTTTTACTTCAATCACAATTTGTTTTTTGAAAATATTTTTTTTATAAAAATATGTACTTATTTTTGTATTGGGTCTTCTGCATTTAATATGACAACGATTTTAATTAATAATTACATAAAAACAATTAAATTATTAATTGTTCGCAAAAAGTCGATGATACATATGAATATGATTTATAAGTGCATTAAAACCAGATAGGTAATATAAAATACACTAGGTATGTGGGTATACACTACATATTTCTATAAATCATACAATTTTCAAGTGTAAGTTACATTGATGACTTTGATTCTGTTGGAAGTACCAAAGATATTTAAGGAGTAAATTAATAAAATGATCGCATTTGTCTACTTGTTAATATCTCCCTTCATGATAACCTGATTGATATTTTGACTTCTACGAAGACGAGGGTTGCGATGTATTTTTATTTAAAACGACAGTCCTTTATCTTCAACATATATCCTATCTCCTTTATGAAATTGATAAATGACGTGAAAAGTCTTTTATTTCAGCCATTGTGAGTAATGTTTTACCGAAACTACGAAAATTAGCAGTCATTTAACATGCATAAGATATGTTTTCAAAATGGTAGAATAGCATTTGATTTTGATGTCCTTCAGGATATTTTTTTGGCAAATACATGTTAACCATTAGGTGTACCAAATGTTAATCAAAACCATCTGTCTTTTATTTATTACAACTCGCTGTCTAACAAAGAAAAACCAATGAGAACGATTTCTTCGCTTGAAATGCATAAGTAGTTTAATTTATGCATAATGCTAATATCTAACGGTGAAAACTTGCTAATTTCTTAATTATTCTCTTTGGTTCAATTTGATCCCACCTATAATTATTTTACTATTGATATGTGATTAAATTGAACATTAAAGAGGCGTATCCATCCCATATCGAAGAGGTTCTGATCCATTGATAAAATGATAATAAAGGTAATTAGAATACAATTACTGGGCAGAAGAATCTTTAGAGCGATCCATTATTTCAATGATTTACCGTCAACGTAGAGTACCATGGTGAGTCATAATGCAATCTAAAGCTGATTATCTCTATAAATATAAAATATTGCAGGAGCTAATTAAAGTGAAACAATTTTTGAAAAACGATGCAAATATTTATTCAATATAATATTAATGTTTAGGATACATTTAACGGTAATATGAAAATATATCTGAATATTTTCGATTTTATTATCATATATCATATCATATCAATATATTTCATGCTGGACACTTATATTTCATTTTACTTTCGTATATTACAAAATATTGTTTTTCTTTTTCTCTTTATACACAACTATGGTTCAATGCCAAGGCAATTTCTCGATTTCTTTTATAAAAATATCATTTGCAATATAAGCATTGGTGTGTGCGAGGGTAAATTTGATGTGAGAGAAGAGGAGAGTGGGTGGTTTAAGATTGATCCGGAGGTGGTAAGTGAGCGTTGGGTTGTTCTCTTCTATACTGAGGTATATTGTCCAGCACAGGTCTTACATACATATACATAATATACATATTTTTATTATTAATGAGATAACTTAAAGATGTGTCGTTTGACGACGTACAATCATACACACAGTCGCACTGGTAAATAGGCGCATAATATTTTCACTTCACTTTTACACAAAGGAGTAGAGCTCGTATAACAAAAATACAATACATACATAGTGTTTTTTTCCCTTCTTTTTACATAAATAAACGCGATCTTAGGATATAAATAGGTTTCTGCCATCGATTAATATAAAAACATCACACAATTTTTCCAGCTAAATAATAAATAGGTACGCATTACGTCTAAGATATAATGTCGAAGAAATGTGTGGCGTCCGAAAAATGATATTGAGATGAGTCGATTCAAGTTTGGTTGCGGTTTACCAATAAGGTAGGTAAGACTAATGTAACTTAAGAGTTTGTTGCAGTCGGATGACGATCATTACGTATTATGCGGATACTGCGCATCTCAAAAATAATTATGACGCTAAAATCAATATGGATAAGAATACAGAATATAGGAATACAATTGGCAAAAAATGATACATCATCGAATGACGAACAAAAATTAAAGCGTTTTTCCACTAAAAAAAAAACAGGTGTGTTTTGCAGTAAGTAATAGGAGAATAACAGATATTGTGTGTTGTGCTCGTTTTCCAAGTCATTATCGCATCGAGTGCATGAAGGCGCTCCTCCGTGTTTCTTTTCCACCTTCACCATTGCGACGCGTCGCCGCATTTGCAATCTTGGTCGTTGCACACGCGCGTTTCACATCGTTTTGGTAATTTGCGACATTTCGATGCGTCCTCGTTTTACGCGATCCTTTCGCCTGTACTACCAACTAACGTCTCTATACACACGCCACGCGATTTAAAGTAACTTCTTTAAAACATTAATATTAATAAATACCTAGGACTAAAGTAATAAATAGCTCCTCTGTGTTTTAGGTTTAGATCATGACTACTCTTCTTGCCAGCGGTACGAAGAGCGGAATAATGATATGTCTATATAATATATATGCGTCTGAGATAAAACCTTTCATATTCCTCTGTTGCCCAACTTGATTTTTTTTTATGTTAACTTGTAATTTTCTTGCCAAAAAAAAAACACGTAGTTAATTAATTATAGTTAGGTGCAAAATCACAAAACAGCACACTGCATGTTTGCCCCTTGGACATGCGGCGTCGTAGTTGCGGCCCCGCAGATTAATGCGGCGGCGGTATCATCGAGCGTAGGTACGCCACCTCGTTGGTGAGGCGCACCAGCTCGCAGCGCAGGATCGTCTTCTGCTCCTCGGGGTTCTGGCCGTTCGTCTGATGCAGTGTTTGCAGCGTTTGCGCCGCATTATTCGCGGCGGCATTCCAGTCCGTGCCCAGGGAGATGCCCGAGTCGCGTTCGTCGCTGGAGCCCTCCGTGTCGTACGGTGGGCTGGGCGCCGTCGTCGGCTGCTCCGGCTCCTGTTTGATATTCTGCAGCGAGAGCAGCGTGGCGGCGGCGTCCTTCTCGCCCAGATGCTGCTTGTGGCGCAGCTTCAATGGCAAGCTGTTGTTGGACTCGGCCGACGACGACGTGGTGAGCGCCAGCGGCGTCGCCTCATCGCCCGAATTGCTCGACACGTCGTACGGCGGCGTTTGGCGGCCGCGCGAACGCGAACGTGAGCGCGACCTGGAGCGCGAACGCGCCGACAGATTCAGCACGTTATTGTTGCTGGTGTTGTTCGTGCTGCTGATGCTTCCAGCACCACCACCGCCGCCTCCGCCGCTCTCATAGTGCTGCATCGCCACCGGATGGTGGAGATGATGATGGTGGTGGTGGTAGTTGCTGAAGGGCGACGCGTACGGTGGGAACTCGATGTGCTCACGATGGTGGCTGTACTCCTTGTACGCCGCCTCATGGTGCGACGGCGGCGGATGGTGTGGCGGATGGTGCGGCGGCGGCGGCGGCGGCGATGGGGAGCCGAGAGCCACCGGCTGATGGATCACAGACGTGGGTATCGGGCTCGGGCTGCTGAAGATGTTGTGCGCGCCCAGCTTCGGTCGCTTGGGCAGCGGCAGCTCGTTGGCGGCCGCCAGCACCTTCTCCATGGAGACGCCCACCTGCTCGCCGGAGATGCCAAACTCCTCGCGGATCGTCTCCAGCTGCGCTTTGAGCATGGCGTTCTCGCGCGTCAGCTCGACGACGCGCTGCTCCAGCACCATGTCGTTGAGGCGGCGCTTCTCGCGCGACCGCTTCGCCGCTTCGTTGTTGCGCCGACGTCGGTCCCAGTAGCTGTCGTCCTTCTTCGCGTCGGGCGTGAATTCGCGCTGCTTGCGCTGCGGCAGCATGTCCTTACCGCTGTTCGACGACGACTTGCCCGGATGCGGGCTGATGTAGCCGCCGCCGTAGGACGACTCGGAGTTGGGCGACGAGATCGGCGCGTACATCTCGCGACCGCCGTGGCTCGCCGGCATCGTCGAGTTCAGGTGCGGTATTTCGCCGTTCACTGGTGATCCACTCTGACCGCGGCCTACTAATTCCGCCACCATTATACGTTGCTTGAGCACATCTGCAACAAGGGTGGAAACAAAAAACAGAGCGTTAGACTTGCAAAGTGGCTTAATCATTCTAATTATATCGTTGCGTGTGAGGTAAGTAACAATTTTCGGAGAATTTATCCATAGCAATTTCATTCGATGTCGCGCTATAAATAACCTACGAAACAATACAATGCGTCTTGGTGCATAACTAGACGCATGCAATGCAAGTTATAGTACACATACATACTCTTTATTATAAATGCAGACTGGTTTTGCGCGCGCGACGCGCTTGGAATACGCGAGTCAGAAGGGCACCGCCCGCGAGCGTCTTATAAATAAAGCAACTTAAGTCCCCGGTGCGGGCGCGCACGCGTTCAAGGACGTCTTGATTCACCTGCGAATGCGCCGCGAAGAGTGCAAACATACACACACACACGCACACAGTTCGCGTTACCAACTTACCAAGTACCCTACTAACATCTTAACATGGAAAATTATAGACGCGTCGCATTCCTGCCGGTCTGGGCTCGCGCTCGTGCCCTTCCCGCTTAATAATACATAATTTCTTTCGGGCCATTATTCCAATCATACCAGCGTATGCGTATATTTCAATGTCAGTAATTAATAATGCGGTATGCACGTGACGGGCAAATAAGTTGCTCAAATCGGCATTGATTGTCTGCTTACGCGCGGGACGCCCGCTTCTTCCAGCCGAGCCAACCAACGTGAGGCACAATAGCGCACGCACGCAACGTGATGCGCGCTTCACGTGGTCCGTGCGTTTCGCGGTATTTCGTAATGGATTGGATCACGGTCGAGGGCAACGTGACTAATTGCACGCGCGATCGATATCTCGATATCGGTCGGGTGGAAAACATGCAATTTTAATTATGCAAGTGGGGTGACAATTCCACTGAAGTCGTCATCATCATCACCGTGGGGTTGAAACTACAATGACGCAACACAAAGGACGATGTGGCGCAATACGCACTTCGCGTCATCGCTTCAATTATAATATTTTACGGGTCGAATCGAATGCTTTCCGCGCGTGGATGGCACAAATAACACGTGTTGTACAAATATTGCGCAAATCAAGCGTAGTTGTGTGACGCGGAATTTTTCAACAATTACGTGGCGCACTATAAAACTAGAGTCAACACACCCGACACGTCCGTCCCTCCAGCGAACCTGTTGGTTGGAAATCGGACACGTAATACGATAAAAATATTAGTGATTGTTTATCGTCGCGAGGCAGGCGCGAATCAATTTTAAATGAGCGGCATGGAGCGCATGAATTGCGCATCACTTATCGGGCGGCGCGCGAGGAGCGCATTTTCCACGAAACGACGCACATCCGACGAGCAACGGTGCGCGCGCGCGCTCGTGTGTACATTAGATAATATGCTCCACTTTTCGCATCCGAAACTATTTTCATATGGCGTGGTTGTGTGTTGGCTTGGCCCAAAGATTTATTCATCACTGCCACTGTGTCATGGATCCTTCGAACAACACTCGTACAGTTGAATCATAACAGAAATCTTTTAAGCGCGTCCGAGTTAATGCAATCGCAGTTATTATTAAAAAAAGTGCGCGTCGATTGCGTTGGCAGCCTGCATTTGGTCGCGATGCAATTGCAATGACCATTGTGGCCCCGCTTTGCCCGAGTTTATTAGACCATGCATAATATTACACATTAATTACCATTACTACATCGCCATTACCTAGCCTAGCCGAAGCGCTCGCTCGTTTAGCGCACAACGAGTAAAGCGAGTAAGCGCTTGTACTACTTACGCCGTCTAATTTTAATTTAACATCATTATTGCGCTGCATTCTCTACATGCTCGCCGCCGTGTACAACACCTACACCTTCAAAGCAGCGGCGTATTACACCTAGATTCGCTCTATTTTTAATGACTTTCTTAACATCGCTACCAAATGGTATTTGCATCATTCGGCTCCGATGTACGAATGGGTAAGAGCGTTGGCTGTCTTTTGTTTGATAGGACAGTGATTTATTCATCGTCATTATAATATCGTTTCGAATTGTCTTTGCGCGTGATCGTCACAGAATTTTATATTTCGCCCCACCGTTCGTCGTCGTGGTATTAATTGCGCAAGCATGTTGTTGCACCAATGTTCTGCAAGAGTGATTATTTGGACGAACGCTAACTATGTATCTCTTTCATATTCTATTATCGTATACGTTATTCCTTGTAAAGCAGAGGAAGAGAGAGAACGAGAAGCGAGTCAACAGTGTGCAACATTGGTGCCTTAATAGATTTGCAATATGAAACACGATGGAGTGAAAAGGTTACTCATTTTGCACAATTCAGCGCGATATTAGTGTACCATAACACTATTCGTACTCTTGTACTCTTGAGTTTATTTATAATTCGTATCGCGAGTGTACAATGGAAAGGATGAAATTGATATAAAAATGTTGAGATGTTGTGAAATCACTTACGTACAATTTCTGGCGGATAGGTCAATGTCGCAAACCGTTATTTATCAAAAATCATTATTTAATAGAAACAGGATGTGTAATTCTTTAAAAAAACAAGATAAATCTAAATTTAATTTTATCTGAAGTGTTATATTATATTAGTATTTAAATCAATTGATCCTACTAGGAAAAAGTAAATGTTGAAATTCTAGCATGGTATTGCAGTCATTGAAAAGCGCACATCAAGGCCAAGGACTAATTTATTTCGGCGCGCGCGCGCGAACGCGTTAAGCGTTACGTAAAGTGACGAAACTTATATTTGAATGATCCCAATGCGTAAACGGCGTAAAGTGTGTCACCTCAAAAACAAAAAACGCGTGCGAGCCATGCGATAACGTAATTATAACCGAATTACGATAAACGATAAATAACTGGTTCACAATACCTATCGTCGCCCATCCCATAATCAGCGCACGACGAGGACTAATCGTTCAAAATTCTAATCTTTGTTTATTTACCGGGTTCAAGGCCGTATTCGAGACCACAAAGAAGTCAAACTCAAATAGGTAATTCCTATTCGTTGGAGAAAAAACATATTATGGTGACTCAATTTCGAGAGAGCCTGACAAAACAATTCGGCGAAATTTTCCACGCCTGCCAAATCAAGCACTTACGTGGAAATCCAATAATACCGCTTCCACCAACGATGACGAGGTTAATTATCCTATTTCATGCGCACACATCAATTGCATATTCTCATCCATACGACACAGTTTTCGGCGCTTGTCTAATTTGGGAAAAATGCGGCGGCAACAAAAAAGTGTAACGAATTCGGATAGCGGATCAGGAGGCCAGGCATCATCTGCTGGATTACACGATGCGTTCCACATCGACGCAGCCGCGTATTATAGTAATAGTAATAGTAATTCGTAATACTTTACAACGGTGCGGTGGCGGTGACGACATAACGAGCACACGTCGCGCGCGCGCGCGGGCTAGCGCTGCGTCTCGTCGTTGAGACGAGAACTAGGCTAGTGGAACTCCACCGCGGCGAAGAATGAGTGCCCTACAAATCCTAGGCGCACCGCTTATCCGACTCTATGCTCTGATGTAATAAGATAACTTGTTTGGATTAAATATATTGCGAAATTATCCAAATCGTCCTAATGGTGCTCAGTCGGTCATAGTTAATTAGAAAATCTGTTTTTCCGCATTTCCGCGTAATAAGGGAGGATGTGTCATCCTCTATAATAAGTTATTCTCGAAGCTATTTACCTACTTTTTACACGTAACTTGTTTTATCATTACGTGTTGTATTGTGTGACTCATCGAAACTTTCGTCTAGTAATCACGCGTTCATACGTATTATTTACTCACTCCTCACTCACTCACTGACTGCATCGGGATGGATATTAATCCACACTGCATCCCATCCAGTCGTTTAGTGGAAATTAATTAACGTACGAGAATATTGCGTCATTCAACGGCGCATGAATACGATTATTCTCGAGACGAACAATGCCATTATGATGTGATTATGATTAAAGCATTCCAATGCTATTATTATCATCGGACAAGCTTATACGGTTTGTAATACGGGCGGATGATGACCATCCTTGACGCAAGTCGAAATAGAAATATTCGCACGTGTGCGCCGACTAAATTTAGTGGAAAAACAAATGTCGCTAGTAGAAATTCGAAGGTTTCGTTCGGACCGCAGAAAACTACGCATTAAGTGCTCGCGACCGCTATCAGTGTCGACAGCATGTAGATTAGGTGGAGGTACAATTTTGGGTGATGCACCATAATGCATCCCAAACCAATGCATTATGATTGTAATCTTTGCTCATATTGTGATTTGCATACAATCGCGCTTGTTATAAATAATATCTATCCTATCCATAATGCTTGGTATTATCTCTTAGCAGTCTTTGTTTCATGCACGTGGTTGAATGACAATGATTAAGCATGTAGATCAAGAGTAACACGCATCTAACTGTACCCCAGGCGGCTGTTTTGCACGTGTAACCTAACCGATCGCCACACGTTGGAATTTGTTGCGGGAGTTATTAGACCGTATCCTGTCACCGGCTGAGGCACGCGACCGGAACCACCGAAAAACACTTTGCAAACACCTACCAACAAGTTCGCTGTTGATGGTTGGCGATGTAGTCCGACGATGCAGCGTCTTGATTTTGGGTATGTTCAACAAGTCACTCCACAGCACACCACCAAATCGCCGAAATAAAATCCAAGAATTCGCAGGAAGATCCACACACAAACACGCGTTTGGGTAAGTCGCAAATCGCAAATCGCAAGTATCGTAAGTATCGTAACTATAGCGTTGCGTACGATACGACGGTAGAGTTACAACTGGCGCGCGTCGCAAGCGTGCGTTCAAGTTATACACTGGCTGGCTTGGCGTGTGTTTCGCGGTCGACGTCGAAGTTGACGGTGGAGGTGGTGGGAGAGTCGCAGGACGACGACGGCGGCGGCGGCGGAGGCGGCAAAACCAACCGCCACACTTTAGTGGGGGCGACGAGGAGGACAACACCCTCGCGGTGAGTCACCTTCGGCGACGGCGGCGGCACGCTATATTACGTAACAGTCTCGCCGGCCGCGCGCTGTACCGTTTTTATACGCCCGCTACTCTAGTATTTGACTATTATTGCTAATGCGTTTGAACTTCATCGCAGGGTTATAACCTGAGGTGAATGACAGACCACTGTGGAACCACCACAGGGGTAGTAATCTCCGTTTTTTTTACGTGAGAAATAAACAACTACTACGCATTTACTAGGACGCACGGCGGAGATGGCGATAAACAAATTTCGATATATGCGCAACGCAAAAACATGTTTTGTTGTCGCATTGGGTGTGTTTATTGAGTTAAGCCATTTGCATATTTCAACTAGCCTGCGTTGTTCCATAGTCTAATTATAGTTATCGCGCGGCGAATAATAAGCGATTTTTTGAAAACGATTCATCCATTCATTGTGACGCAATGGTTGGTTGCCCGGCGCCTTCACACCAGCCGTAAAAGTGGTTTTCGGCGTCAAATTAAATATGTCCCAGACATATCGATCCAAGTTCATTCACGCGCCAGCCGCGCGCAGACACCGGGTGGGTGGTTTACTGACCATCAGTAATGAAACAGCAGCGGTTTTGTAATGGCGAATTGAACCGGATGTGAAATGTGAACGATCTAGAGTTAGAGGGATCGAAGAAAAGAGAAACGCGTTACGTCAATGAAAGTTGCCGTTGACCCGAGTGATTATTCCGAGTATTTATTCCATCAAAACAATAAGAAAAATTCAGCAGCGAGATTAATCAATTATCAATGATAACTCTGTTTTTTTTGTTGTGTTCATCAGTCAATTAATTAATTGACAAGTCATGCGCTGCATGCGTGGGGAAGTTGCATTCGGTGACAGGGCTCATCATCATCATCATCATCGCCGTCGTTTGCCGATGATGATGAAATTGTTTTCGAGACAGTTTCGCGCGCAGTACATAAACGGAGGTGATTGACATCGTCAATGGGCGATTATCGCCGGAGGAAAACACAGTCGTCTCGATACCATTTAGTAATTAATATTTTCAGAACGGATGCACGCTGAAAAAAACACATTTCATCATCCCTACCATGATAACTCGGGTATTTTGTAAAACAATGAAATAATTAGATTATATTTATGGTAAAGCAAGTGTATAGCAAGTGGTAGATACATAATTGGTTCTTCCTTCTTTCCTTCCAATGCGCGGTGAAAGCGGCGATATGAAAGTAGCGGCGCTAACAAACACACACAAACACATCGTGCGACCTCGAAAACGTTTTACTGTCACTAATTGCCTTCTTTCTAACGTCTTGCGCGGTGCACAGGTGTGTGCGTCGTGCGCGGCGAATTGCAAACAACGCCGCGTCCGAATGTCGAATCGCTTCGCGCGTCAAACGGTGGCCAAAGGAGTCAAGTTAAGTGGCAAGGATGTGATTGGTGATTGAAGCAACGCCAACATTCTGATAGCGGAACGACACACTATCATTATTTACGTGCGCATACGATAGCAATTTGACGGCAAGATGAAATCATTTAATTGAACGCGAATCATTGGTAATCACCGATGCAAAGCATTTCATTTGCAACCAAACAAAATTGTAAAATCGACAACAAAATTGCAGTCGGTGTCGGTAGAAAGCCTTATATAATACACTCTGGAAAATGACGGGATCCGAACAATAACAATATTCGGGGAATGTGAAAGTGAAAGAGAAGAAAATTCGAGACTCGTACGTACGGTCGCAACTTTCATCTTCCAGAGGAGTACAGTATTTCGATGCGTGGCTCAAGTTCTAGTCGTCGCGTCGCGTCGGCGTCGTTGCTACAAATTTCATGCGTTTTGTTTCTTGCGCGCTCAAATTATGAGCAATTTATCAAGTTTTCACTTGAATGCGACAGACTGCCAGTTTTTCGCTTTCATGGCGGCACAAAGGAGAAAATCGCCGCGCGATTAAAGAGCACTTTGAACGTCGTTGTCGTGGAAATTGCGTAGGTTGTAGGGATGCACTTGCACTTGCACATCTCACGCGTGAGAGATACAAGCGCAAAGACGATTCAACGGAAGTTGTTTATTTCTAATGGCCGCGTTTAATATAGTTCGGCGTATTCGGTGCGTCGACTATGAATAGATTCCGGCGAAACGAGCGCGCGCGGAAAACATGTGGAATGGATTCGGCCGCGTGAAGGATGCGCCGCACAAGCGCAACAGTCTCAAGTTTAGAGTGGAGGCGTTGCGGTGACCCTGGCAATGAATTTTGCACTTTATTAAGTACATTAGCTGCGGTTTGCAAAGTAGTGCGTATTGCATGCGCGCGACAATTTAATCGCATGCGTAAATTCAACTATTAGATCTAATAAATTCTCACAATATTTTTAGTCTTATTTATCCGGACGTTGCTATTCGATTGCATATTAATTATGTATTTATATCCGATATGGTTTTGCTAAGCTTGCAAATAATTTCTTTCAAACACATAGTAACTACATAATTTGCATATGTGGTTAATTTTAATCTTTTGTAATATTAAGCAATTTTAAATTTGTGATAATCTCAATTGCATGTGTATTCGTAATTTTTTGCGATGATTTCTATGAAAATGATTGTGATAAAAATCACTCGATAAAATATGACGCGACATTATTCAAATCGAATCTATTCATAGAAGAATTTGACATAAGCCTTGTTGCACATTCAAAATTTTAATAAACAACAAACATGATAAGACGTTAATTAAGATTATGAAACAAAGCCCATCGTTGAGCAAGTACAAAGTAACATCCAAATCAGCAATATAATTATATTACAATACTTGAAATTGATAAAATGATTTTTTCGACGCTTTCTCATAATTAACACGAGTAATTAATAATTGTCACAACATGCATATTATCATCAATTGTTCCGATGAGGGGGGCCTCCTCCATAGGTGCTAAACAAATAGTTTTTGCGCATTACGATATCAATTTCAAGGTTATCATAATTTGCTTATTGTGAACCAGATTAACAAACGAAATGAAAACTACCGTTTGCCTCATAGAAATATTTCGCATTTCGAGTGCAATAAAATAATTAGGCGCGCGCATTGAAATGATTTTGCAAACGTCGGTCGGCGTCGTCGCCTTCGCTGACAAAACGCATCGAAATTAATGCCCGATTGCAAAGCAAGGCGTCTAATTATGATTACAATTGTAATTACAACTACATTTCGTCGTTGTACCACATGATGTAATATTGCATAATGATCGCTCGCAAATATACAACATACTTAAGTGTTTGTGCGCCTATGAGGATCAAATTGTATTTTATAGATTTATACCGAGTAGACTTCGCGACGACATGCGCGCTCGAGTTTCGATCACCATCGCGATAAGAGTGAAGTGCTTGGCGGTGGGGAGAAATCGCTGATTTGCATAATAACAATAGCATTATGGAATTCTCGATTGGTAATTCCGAGCCGCCAATTGATTATCATTGTTTTCGGGTGGATTTTTGTGCATTAGCTCATCAACTCGTCGTACCTTTAGTGTGCCTCCGTTTCAACCAAATAATCTATAAATAGTCGTACTATAGAGCGGCAAACTTATCTCCTTTATGTGGTTACGTCTTGCCTGCGATGAGCCCCCTTTTTGCGATAAATCGAACGCAATGCGTACATGCGCACATATCGATTATGACGAATAATAAGTAATATGAAATGATACGCAACAATCACTGTCACGAGGCGTACGAACAAACACATCATCGAATCGTTTCCAGGAATATGTTGTTTTTCTTGCCTGAATTACTCGCCAAGTTCAATGCG